>CAUYSK010100913.1:0-39581 GCA_963575035.1 Avahi laniger
TAGTCCCAGCTACTTGGGAGGCTGAGACAGTAGGATCGCTTGAGCCCAGGAGTTTGAGGTTGCTGTGAGCTAGGCCGACGCCACGGCACTCGCCCCAGGCAAGAAAGTGAGACTCTGTCTCAAAAAAAAAAAAAAAAAAAAAAAAGAGTGATGCTTGAACTTAACACTCATAGGTGATCCTGAAAGGTCAAGGTGTCCATTCCCCTGCCCTCATGCCAGACTCCATGTGCCTGCCTTCCATAGGTGAGGATCTCCGTGAAGTGTCACCCCGCACACACTTCCCAGGATCTCCAGGCCTTTGCTTCATGCACTGCTGGGAAATCCTCTGAGTATCTAAATCTAAATCTCTGGGCCTGTTTCCTCTTGTTCTGTCCTCACTGAATATGGGGAACAGCTGGTCCCTCTGAGTAATTAATTCTTGTAGACTTGGACACAGTCTATAATTCCTTTTCCCTTTCCTCATTGAGCTGAGTCTCCAGTGCTTTCTCCAACTCTGTGTCCCTCCTCTGACACCTCCCCCAGGTTTTCCGTGTGCTTTGGAAGGCACAGAGTTGACAAGAGTCCCATTCAGGGTCCAGAGGGCTCAGTGTCTGGGGAGGTGGAGGAGACTCCAGCATTGGTGAAAAGCCCCCATCTCCCCCGGGGCCCTCTCTTCCAACTCCCAAAATGTTCTCTATTTTTATCTGCTTCACAAACCCTGCCCAGATAAAGTCGTCCATCCCCACCAACTGTCTTAAGTGACTATCAGCTCTTGTCCATCTTGATGTTCCTGTTCTCACTGTGCATCTCAGACTGAGCACTTCCCTTGGGGAGCCCCCACTCCCACCTCCTAGGACAGAGAGCCATGGGTTGGGGGAGGAAAGGTTGACCAGAAGCCACAGCAGGGCAGCAGGGAGAGTGGGTGTGAAAGACGGACACGCGGCCAGGCTCCCAGTTCTGCAGCTAATAGAGTGCCGAAGTGGCTGCTATAATCTGAAAGAGCAGATACCGTAATCCCATAGTACTTCCTATTGGCTGCAGGACACAGTTCTCTCCCGACAATGAAATTTGGGTGTGCCGGGGTTCAGGGAATTCACAACGCTGGCAACAAGTTGTGAAGCAACTGTGTGCAGGGTAGGGCATGGGGAGGCTTTCAGTAGAGGAAGTGAGGTCAGTCAACAATTGGTGCCTGTCTGAGCCTTTAGGCACCGTCTCCCCCAGCCTCTATTCCTGTCAAAGGGTGGGGGTCCCTGGCCCATCTTGCAGAATCCCCATGTTAGAGCAAGACGTCTTAGAGGTGTACTCCTGCTTCTAGTGCCCACATCTCTCCACATGGCTCTGAGGCCACCCCTCCCCAGCCTTTTCATTTATTCATTTAATTAGCGAACTCTTTCATTGAGGGCCTGTTCTGAGTCAGGCTCAGTCAGCCCGCGTGTTTGCTATGAACTGAGATGAGCATCATTTCCTCCTAGTCTCACAACCACCCTATGAGGCTGGCACCCTTTACTATGCCTGTTCAGCAGATGGGGGACTGAAGCAGGGAGAGGTGTCACTAGCCTACGGTAAGGCAACTAGCCTGGATTCCTAGTAGGTAGCCTGACTTCAGAGTCTTTGTGGATACCCAGGAGGCTAAGAATAAAACCAGAGACCTGCCTTCAGGTGCTCACAATGGCTGGAGCAAACCAAGGCAATGAGGTCAATGCTCCCAGCCTGCAGGGGCATCAGGAGGAAGTTTATGTTCCCTGGGAGCTGAAGGCATTCTGGTCCCCTTCCCAGCTGCTTGTCTCAGCAGCATGCCTGTGCCCAGAGAGCCTCTGTTCCCGCCTCTATCTGAAGCTCCATTTGGCGGGGTGGGGTACCTACCTGGAAGGGGAAAATCCAAAGCAGCTCCCGGGGTCTCGGTCCACTCTGGCTGTCGCCGAGGGTAGGGCGTTGTTCTTGTCACTCAACTGTGCTGCGGAGGGGCTCACCGCTATCCCAGAGCCCATGTGGGCCAGTTTACCCCTGTGCTGGGAGCCGAGGGGGAGAGGCTTCGGAAGAGCAAAGGGGACAAGGGTGTGTGTATGAAGGGGTCCCACGGAGGAGGCTGAAAGATTTGGGAGTCGGAGTCCCCAGGGGCACAGCCAAAATATATCTGGACCTTGCCAGCCCCCACTCTGCCCTCGCCGTTCTGAGCCTCCTAGACCGAGGACTCTGCATGGAGATTGGGGTAAGGACAGGTAACGTCTCTCCCCCTCCCGTCCCTGCGTGGCCCGCGTTCCAGACGCCCAGATTCCAGGCGGCCCCTCAGCTGCTGCGAGCAGCCCCCACCTTCGCAGCCAGACAGCGCCTGGGCTCTCGCCTCTGGCCCCCCGCGGCTCTGGGCCAGGACTCCACGGGACCCCCACGGCCCGAGTCCAAGGCCCGCCCCCACGGGGAGGCGGATGTGGGAGGCTCGGGCTGAGGCGCGGGCCAGCGATCGGGGCTGGGGGCGGCAGGGAGTGGCGGTCGCCCTGGGGGTCTGGGAGCGGCGCGGAGGAGGGGCCGGGTCCTGCAGCCCCAGCAACGGGCGAGCGGGCTGCGGGCGGCGAGCTGGGCAATAGGAAGCCGTTTATTAGGAGGGAGTGGTGGAGCAGGGCCAGGCAGGAAGACGCTGGAATAAGAAACATTTTTGCTCCAGCCCCCTTCCCAGTCCCGAGAGGCCGCCGCGGCGGCCGCGCAGAGCGAGCCCCTCCTGGGCCCCAGCCCCGTCCGGGGCCACGCCCGGACCCCGGCCCGCTGTCCAGTGCTTGTGCGACCGCGGCTGGCTGGCCGTCGCCCGGGAGTGGAGGCGCCCCCGCCCGCTGCACACTCGTGCCCCGCTGCCCACAGAGCCGGCCGAGAGGTGAGTCGAGGTCGGCGGGCGGGACCGGGTTGGGGGTCGGCCTGAGCCCCGTCCCAGTGGGCCCTTCTTTCTGGTGGATCTCAGAGACCCCTCCGAGAGGTGGAGATAGTGGGACTGATAACTCAGTCCCAAGTTATCAGGAATGCAAGCTGCCCCCTCGCCGTCAGCGCACATCTGCCCATTACCCCCACCTGAGACTGGGAGGGGGCTGGAAGGAACCTGGACTGGAAATCAGAAAACTTTGCTCCAGCCGGGTGACCCGCGTGAGTCACTTAACTTCTCTCTTCTCCTATCCTCATCCATAAAATGAGCAGAAGAAAATGGGCAAAGATTGTCTTGCTTCACATACAGAGAAGGGGTCACATGTCCCTCCAGGCTACTGGGTTGAGCTGTGAGTGTCCACTTTCAACTCATCTGAGCTTTTCCTTGGAGCCCACCTTTCCTAGACCAGCCCTTGCAGCTCTTGCTTAAGGAATCTGACACTATAACTGCATCAAAGCTCACCACAACCCTGTATGGCCAGATAATCCCTGTGCCACGGCCTTGCTTCTGGATCCAGGGCAAAGGGGATCCCAATCTCCTTCCAGGCTGGGAGCCCAGGTTTTCAGTCTGCCCAGGAGGCCAGTGCCATTAAGCCCATCTCTTGGCTGGCTGCACACCCTCTCTTTTCTTCTCCAAAGACAGGGGCATAACGCACAGTAGCTCTCACCCTCTATTTGTGGGCAGCTCTGGCTGAGTCAGCATCTGCCCTCTCTGATGCCTCATTGCCCCATTTGCCCTAGTGACTGTCCTCTCATCTCATTGGGTTGTTAAAAATAGCTGCCATTTATTGAGTAGTTACTATTCAGACATTTGAATATATTTCTCTCATGTAAGCCTGGCCACTACCTAGCAAAAGAGGGATTTTGACACCCATCCTGCAGAAGAGAAAACAGATTCGGACTTGAATAACTTGTTCAAAGCTCCTTGGATGGCATAAATGGTATGGTTGGGGATTTGGTAACATTTATTAAGTGCCTACTGTGTACTACTTAGCACCCTGCTGAATAATTTCACATTATATCTATGAAATAAGCACTATTATTTCCATTTTACATATGAGAGAAAGCCTAAGCCTCAGAAAATCTAGGTAACTTGCCCCAAATCTCATAGCTCTGAGTGGCAAAGGCAGGATTTGAACCCAGATCTCTATGATCCGGAACCCACACCCTGACCTCTGTGATATACTGTGCTGCCTCCAGGGTCTACCTGAGACCCTAAAATCCAGGCGTGTTCTGCTACATCACACTGCTGTGAGGGGCTAATGAAATAATGTGGACGAATCGTAAGGGGAACCCAATCTGAACAGCTCAGTGTGGTCCTCTGCTGTTTGGGTAAGACCTGCTAAAGTGCGGAAAGTGAGGCAGGATGCGTTTCTGCAGCTGTGACAATCACTGCTGTGCTGAGCCACTGCTGCTGGTGGGAGTGGGTTCTACCAATCTCTTGGGCGTGCCGGGGATTGACAGCTGCCTTCCAGGCACACTCCCACTCTGGCTCTCCCTGCCTGAGGCTCAGACTTTGACTAAGTCTACTGCAAACATGATTTCTGGGCAGCAACGCTGCTCTTTGCATTACAACAAACCTGAATAGGGCACCCGTCGATGCCAACAGCAGTGAGCAGTTTGTTCATATCCACTGAGACCCATATCTTTTTCCTCCTTTGAGGGACTCATCTAACTCCAAACAACTGGAGGAATAGCAATGACCAAGGAAGTATTTATTTCAGCAATTGACGTTTAGCAGGACACACTTGGTGACTGTGGGCAAGAAATTTTTTTTTTTTTTTGAGACAGCGTCTCACTCTGTTGCCCGGGCTAGAGTGCCGTGGCATCAGCCTAGCTCACAGCAACCTCAAACTCCTGGGCTCAAGCGATCCTCCTGCCTCAGCCTCCCGAGTAGCTGGGACTACAGGAATGTGCCACCATGCCCGGCTAATTTTTTCTATATATTTTTAGTTGTCCAGCAGATTTCTTTATATTTTTTTAGTAGAGTCGGGGTCTCGCTCTTGCTCAGGCTGGTCTCAAACTCCTGAGCTCAAACGATCCGCCCGCCTTGGCCTCCCAGAGAACTAGGATTACAGGCGTGAGCCACTGCGCCTGGTCTGGGCAAGAAATTTAACATCCCCAAGCCTCAGTTTCTCCATCAGATTGTTGTGAGGATGAAATGAGGTAAACCACGAAAGCTCAGTACCTAGCGCATAATTAGTACTCAGAGAAGGTTAACTGTTATTATTATTTCATGGTGGTAAGTTAATGTTTGAAATTAGTTTAACATTTGTGATTTCTGGCTGACAGTAGTGATGCCTCTATCAGCAGGAAATCTTACACGAAGCGAAGTTTGCTTACAAGTGAAAGAATTCGTCTAGGCCCCAGGAATCTGTCTGTGTTACAGTCAGATTTCAGGGCAGATGGTGCAGGGTAAGCTCTGAGTTTGGACTGGTCAGGACCTGTACCCTCCTGTACTTAACCTTACCCTGGACCCAGTTAAAAATTGGACAGTCCCAGTTTTACTCCATCACATTCCCAAGATCACACCAGTGGTGTGTTCCGCAAACGTTGCCAGGCCTTGCTCCATGGTATTGCCAAGTCCCTGGCCTTGGTGTTCGACCTTGGCTGTCCCTTCTACCCCCGGAGATGGGGAGGTCACTGGGTGGGAGTGAGAGTTCCCTTCCTCTCCCACTCACCCAGCAGGGCCTTGCAGAGAGAGATGAAAACACAGGAACCAGTCTTACTGTTGTGTAGAACACATTTCTCAAACTGTGGTGCTCACACAAACTGATCAGAATTCCCTGGAGAACTTGTAAAAATGTATGTTTCTTGCTGGTCCCAGATGGACTGAATCAGAATCTGGAGTGAGGGCGAGACCAGAGAACATGCATTTCTAACCAAGCCCTTCAGGTGATTCCAGTGCATATAAAGTAGGTGAGAGGGTGGGCAGGGGCATGGTCAGAGAATTGGAAGCATGCGTAGAGGGTCCTAGAAGGATGCCAGATTTTATCCTTATTGTTAGCCACTTTTTTCTTCCCCCCTCATACTCTCCTTAACTGCTTTCTGGGCAAGCAAAGGCCTTCAGGGATAGCTTCCTCCCAGTATCCCAGGGGGCAGATCTGGCTCCTCTGGGGCTCTCTCTCCATCCCACCACTGGTCCCTCTGCTCAGTGCTTGCTGGAGTCCTCACTGGCTGCTCGGAGGGCCAATAGGCAGGAGGTCAGGCAAAGGCTGGGGACACAGCTGCAGCAGCCCAGAGCTCTGTTTCCTCCCCCAGCCCGGGCCTCTGGGGCAGAGGAAGCCCAGGCAGGAAGGCCAGAGCTGCCACCAGCCAGAGAGGCCCATGAAGCCCCCCACCCCACCCCCAGCCATCCTGCCCTCAGAGGTTCAGCATCTTGGGTCTTCATTTGGCACCGTTCTTAGACTATGGGCCTTCTGCAGCCTATCTGGCTATATGCCCAGCCCTATTAGCCTCACCATGTCATGCCAACTCTCCCTCCCTCATGTTAGCTGCCCTGCCTGGGGATCCAGTCCCCAGACACACACCTGCACATGTTCGACCATTCAGAAAGTCCCTGTTGCTGTCTGACCACAATCCTTCTTGTTGCAGCCTCAGCCCAAATCTTCTGATTCTAAATCTTTAAGAAATGAAGAGTGGGTGTCTTCTAAAGCACTAGTTGGTTTGGGATTTGGGTTGGGATAAGCATAGACTAGAATTACTCCCCTTAACACTCTCCACCAAACTTCTGGAAAAGTTCGGCTCTAGCCAGGGTCTAAGTATTAATATGTTTCACTTCCCCTCCCATGTCACCAGCCATCCCTGAGCCTTTCCCAGGATAGCAAGTAGAGGGAAGGTGGCCAAGGGATGGCTCAGAGAGAGCATTTTATACTCTGCTGAGATTACAGAGAGGTTCCTTTACACCAAGCTTTGCATGGTTGTCACAACCTGAGGGCTCAGATGTGGGCTGCCACCACTGGATCGGGAGACAGAGTGGAAAGAGTACTGGACTGGAAGTCTGGAAACCTGAGTCGTACTCCTGCTGCTGCCTCTGAGTCCTGTGGGACCCTGGACAAGTCTCCTCCCCTGTCTGAGCTTTAATCCCCTCTTCTCTAAAATAAGGGGCAGGACTTTGTGATTCACCAGGTGTCCTCCCAGGAGCCTGTCATGTGGGTGTCCCAGCTCCAGGTGGCTCTTCCAGACCCTGTAGCAACTCTAGCCTGCCCTGAGAATAAGCCCTTAATTCGCTGCTGTGCGTGACTCCTGCTTGTTCTATCCAGACCCCAATCTAAACAATCTTGATTCCTGTTCCTGGCCTGGCGGGGCCCTGAATGGCAGGAAGTGAAGACAGGAGCCTGTTTATGTTTGAGGCAGCCAGGGCTGGGGGGGGCACTGGGAAAGGGGTGGGCAGGGGTGGAGGCTGGAAGGGGTGGCAGGAGGCAGAGGACAGGAGGGGGCTGCTGAAGAGATGCACCTTCTACCCCAGCCTGCCACCCTCTGCGCCACTCCGCCAACCTGCCTTCAGCCTGAGCTCAGCAGCAGGGGTGCAGAGCTGGGTTCCCCCAAGCTTTCCGTCACTTAAATGTGACTCTCCACCCTTCACCCCTAACAGGATGGTTTCCATGGGGAAGTGAACCAGGACTTCCCCTGCAGGCCCCGCCCCAAAGCCAGACGTAGGGAGTGGGGAGGTGGCCTCCCTGTCTTCCCCCCAAAAAACTCTGTGATTTCCTCTGGGTGGGAGGGAGCCACGGTCAGTAGCTGTCACATTTTGCAGATCTTACTGTTCCTCTCTCCAGGGACCATGACCTTGGGCACCCCCAGGAGGGGCCTTCTGATGCTACTGATGGCCTTGGGCCTGACCCAGGGTGAGTATTAGGGGAATCTTTAGGGAATCGGGCCATAGATGGAAAAAGGGCTATCTGGGCCCAGCTCAGTTCTGGCTGGGGTGAATTTGAGGAGCTGGGAGAAGGAGGACTTAGGAGCTTGGCTGGAGGGTGGGGACAGTAAGGCTCAGTTAGACTAAGCTCCCAGCTACCCCTGTCCTCCCTTGCTGTCTTCTTGATCCAGGCTGCAGGCTGGTGCTCTGCCAGACTCCAGGGTGGGAACCTAGAGCAGGGGTGGAGGGAGAGGGGGTGCCGGCTGGGAGAGCCCTCTGAGCTGGGGCTGGGGGTCAGGGCAAGCCCTAGAACTGGGAGAGGAGGTCCTAGGATCCGGGAGGGGACAGAAGCCTGCTTCTCACAGTGTCAGCTGCCCCTGGCTGGGGGAAAGGCCCTGAGGGAAGGATGATCTGAGGATGGAAGTTAGGGACCAAGGCCTCAAGGGGTTTGTTTGAGGGGTCAGAAGGGAGCGGGTAGTGGGACAGAGATGGGTGCTGGGCCCAGCCTGGGGGAGCTGGGCCCAGAGTGGCTGAGCCTCCTGTGTGTCTCCCAGGCAACCCCGTGAAGCCCTCTCGGAGCCCGCTGGTGACCTGCACGTGTAAGAACTCACACTGCAGGGGGCCTACCTGCCAGGGGGCCTGGTGCACAGTAGTGCTGGTGCGGGAGGCGGGCAGCCAGCCGCAGGAACATCGGGGCTGCGGAAACATGCACCACGACGAGTTCTGCAAGGGGTACCCCACTGAGTTCGTCCACTACCACTGCTGCTACAGTCCCCTCTGCAACCACAACGTGTCCCTGGAGCTGAAGGGTATGTCCGGTTGCCCCAGCACTCTCTCCCCATCTTCTCAGACCCGCCCTCCCTGCCCTGCTTTCCTTTCATGCTCTGGTCAGTTGGGGATGGGAGGCCGGGTGGGGGAGGACTCTGGGCTCTGACTGGCAGAATGGTCTGGCACAAGGTGGGGGGAGCTGGCCTGGTGGAAGCTGGGCCTCAGTGTCCCCCTCCCCCAGCCACTCAAACTCCTTCGGAGCAGCCGAGAGTAGATGGCCAGCTGCCTCTGATCCTGGGCCCCATGCTGGCCTTGCTGGCCCTGGCGGCCCTGGGTGTCCTGGGCCTGTGGCATGTCCGGCGAAGGCAGGAGAAGCGGCGGGGCCTGCACAGCGAGCTGGGTGACTCCAGCCTCATCCTGAAGGCGTCGGAGCAGGGGGACAGCATGTTGGGGGTATGGGCCCGGGGACCTGGGACACAGGGTGGAGGGGAAGTGGGGCAGATAGGTGCCACAGAATCAGAGGGGTCACCCAGAAAATAGAACAGGCAAGGAGCTGGGTAATTGAGGAGGGTGCAGTGACACAGCAGCAGGCCCCAGGTTGGGGACGGAGAAGGGAGCTGCAGCTGGTGGGGGCAGCCTCTCAATGGCCTCTTGGTACCCCCAGGACATCCTGGACAGCGACTGCACCACGGGCAGTGGCTCAGGGCTCCCCTTCCTGGTGCAGAGGACAGTGGCACGGCAGGTCGCCTTGGTGGAATGTGTGGGTGAGCAGTGGGTGAGCCTGGGGTATGGAGACCCAGGGCTGCCATGAGCCTAGAAGGGTGAGGAAGTTCTTGGCTCCTGAAGTCACAGGCAGGGCCAAGCCTAGGTCAGGATGGGAATTCTGCTGGGCAGGGAGTGGGTTGGAGATGGGCCAGGTCTAGATCCTTCTGCAGGAGCCAGGGTGGAATGAGAGGCAGCTGGGGTTTGGGTCTTGATCAAATTAAATATAAGCATCACAGGTTCTGCATATGAGGTCAGCGCAGCATCTAGTTGGGGGCTCTTCCGGGTTTCTGTGTGCCCAGCTTGTGACCCTCACCCTCCCTTCTGGCCATCGGATCAGGAAAGGGCCGCTATGGAGAGGTGTGGCGTGGCTTGTGGCATGGTGAGAGTGTGGCCGTCAAGATTTTCTCCTCGAGGGACGAACAGTCCTGGTTCCGGGAGACCGAGATCTACAACACAGTGCTGCTCAGACACGACAACATTCTAGGCAAGGCCGCGCTCAGGGCTAGAGTGCACAGACCTCCAGACGTTGATGCCACCCTCCCAGCCCACCTTCAGCCTCTCACCTAAGCCAGATTGACCTCCACCCCAACCCCGGCTTTGCCCTGACCCAGCACGTTCCCTCTCCCCGAGCCCCACCGTGACCCTGGCCCTGACCAGTCCAGCCTCCCTCAGCCCTGGCCCCTTGGCAGAGTCACCCGACTCTTCTGCGACAGGCTTCATCGCCTCGGACATGACCTCCCGCAACTCCAGCACGCAGCTGTGGCTCATCACGCACTACCACGAGCACGGCTCGCTCTACGACTTTCTGCAGAGGCAGACGCTGGAGCCCCAGCTGGCCCTGAGGCTTGCTGTGTCGGCCGCCTGCGGCCTGGCGCACCTGCACGTAGAGATCTTCGGCACACAGGGCAAACCAGCCATCGCCCACCGGGACCTCAAGAGCCGCAACGTGCTGGTCAAGAGCAACCTGCAGTGCTGCATCGCCGACCTGGGTGAGCCGGGAGGGCAGGGCGGGCCCTTTGCTGAGGCGGGGCGGGGCGGGGGGACGAACGGGCCCTTTGCGAGGGGAGGGGGCAACCAAGATTGGTGCTTTAAACTTAGAGGTGTGTGTTTCCTTTCACCTCTCCAAGACCCCACAAGTCGTCTTAACACCATTTTCAAGGCCAACTCCTTCCACCACACCTGGGTTCTCATCCTGGCTTCATTAAGTACATCCCTCCTCACTGGCCTCCGAGTTCTGCTTTGAGAAATGGGTGTGTAACGCCTGCCTTACCTACTCACACCTTGCTGGGTTCTTGGGAACCCAGAGAGCACTACAGGAGCAAAGGGTACCTGGGACCATCTTGCTCCCTGTGACTATCTTCCAGCCTATCTCAGGGCATGTCTTTATGCCCCTCTATGTCCCACTGTCTCTCTCCATCTCCACCCTGCCTGCACCCTGGACCCCAGCCTCTGGGGCTGCCCTGACTGTGGGCTCAGGGAAGGCGCAGGAGTGACAGGTTTCCTACCCACAGGCCTGGCCGTGATGCACTCCCAGGGTAGTGATTACCTGGACATTGGCAACAACCCAAGAGTGGGCACCAAGCGGTACATGGCACCCGAGGTGCTAGATGAGCAGATCCGCACAGACTGCTTTGAGTCCTACAAGTGGACCGACATCTGGGCTTTTGGCCTGGTGCTGTGGGAGATCGCCCGCCGGACCATTGTCAATGGTGAGGTCCCACCTTGCACAGTGTGGGGGAAGGGGAATGGGGCAGGTAGAGATAGAGGCTTCTTGCCAAGGCTGGTGCCTGTGGCCAGAGGGGCTTGTGGTCTGACCTTCTGGCATCCCTTCCCTGCCACCCACCAGCTGGTTCAGCTGAGTTTGTGAGTCTGTGAGTCTGGCTGTGAAATCTCGGGCAAGTAATAATAATGACAGAAATAGTAATAGAAGTTAACATTTATTGAGCTTAAATATGTGCCAGATGCCATACTGTATACTTTACATGTATTATTTCATTCTCCTGTCTTGGCAGTGTGGTGGTATTGCTTAGTGGTTAAGAACATAGGGTTGGAACCAAACTGCCTGGTTTCCATTCCTGATTTTGCCATGACCATGGGGCCGCCAGGAGTCCTGACAGCTTGGGACAATCCTTGGGATATGACTGGAGCCCTGTTCCCTGGGGACTTATTTACTGAGCATCTACCAGGAGCAACCCCACGGCAGACTTCATTTGCCCTCATCAGTGGTCATCAACTGACAATGAAGGCTGAGGTGTCACTGATCTCTCAAGGAGGCACTAGAGGGGATCAGGTTCCTTGAGACTCAGCATGAACTGTCAGAGGTGGGGTCTAGGAGGCTGGGGTTGGAGGAAGGGGGCACCTGGAAGAAGCTAAGGCCCCTTGGACCAGGCTGCAGGCCAGAGAGGAAGGGCTGGGAAGGAGGCTGCCTGCAGGCTCCCCGGACGGAGGGGAAGCTCCCTCAGCCCCGCACACATTCGCGGCTCATTATAAACACTGTAATCTGGTGTCAGCCCCAGCCCTGATTAAAGGCCCATTACACACACACAGGCCTCTGTGCAGCACTGATTAGGACGCGACCGGCACAAGGGCCAGCCTGGAAGCCCGCCACAGGGAGAACAGCTGGCGAAGGCTCTACTGAGGTTGCGGCCTGTGTGGCCATGGCCCCCAGCGACACTGGGTGGCGCATGGGGCTATCTGTAGCTCCACGGGCATTGTCTTCAGAAAGCTCCTACTAAGGACTGTGCACTTGAGATAACATGGAGATGGGACGCTGCTGGCTATAGGGGTCAGTGGAGGGCTGCAGGCAGACCTGGATAAAAATCCCTTTCTCTTAGGAAAGATGTTTTCTGCCCTTTCTTGTCCTTGTTGCAGCCTCATCCAGCAGTCCACTAGCTACCTTCCCGTAAGTGTAGCTTGGAGGTCAAGAGCACAGGCTTTGGTGTTAACCTTTTTGGGCTCAAATCCTAGCTCTGTCACTTACTAACTGCTGATCTCAGACAAATTTCTTAAACACCCTGGCCTTCATTTCTTGGCTTATAAAGCAGAGCTAATAGTATTCCTTACCTTATAGGGTTGTAGGATATTATGCAGAGCACATAGTGAGTGCTCAGTGAACATTCTAGGTTATCGTCATTGGGTATCTGTGATAGTTTGGGGCCTGGGAGCAGTACCTGGGCCCTGGGCAGAAGGTAGCTGAGGAAAGACCGAAGCAAGAGTGGCCCAGGAATCCGAGATGCGTTTGAGTCCTGAGTCTGCCTTTGCTAACTGTGTAATCTTGGGCTCAACTTCTCCGAGCATCTGTTTCTTCATCTGTAAAATGGAGGTATTAACAGTAGCCACCTCACAGGGCTGTTGTGAGGACTGACAGTGTAATGCATGCAAAGTGTTTACAGCACAACGCCTGGCACTGGGAAATGCAGAACAAACAGCAGTGATTTATATTAGTTACAAAGGTATTTATTATATGATAGTGTCCCTCTCAGGGGCAGCATGGCCAAGCAACTGGTTTTCTGGCCCTTGGGACAGAGGGTGGGCCAGGCTCTTCTCTGGTGGTGTTGGGCCTCCCTCGGGTCCCCAGTGATTGTCCCACGTGCCCCCCATGTCCAGGCATTGTGGAGGACTACAGACCACCCTTCTATGATGTGGTACCCAACGACCCCAGCTTTGAGGACATGCGGAAGGTGGTGTGTGTTGATCAGCAGACCCCCACCATCCCTAACCGGCTGGCTGTGGACCCGGTGAGGCCTCTGCTGGGGCTGGGGCAGTGTGGGGTGGCGGCTCACAGCTGGGATTCCTGTCTGAGGCCTCTGCTTCACCTTGGATAGATTCTGGGTGTCCTGGTGGAAGGCACCTCCCTGGCGTGTCCCTCTCACATCCCTGGCCTATCCCCTCCACCCCTAGGACCCCTGTGGTCATTCTGGGATTTTCAGAACCTTTCACCATGCCTGTGAAAAGTCAGAAGCTCTCTGCTGTGTTTCTTGCTGTGGCGTCTTTGTTGTTTGTTTGTCTTTGTTTTTTCTCAAAACGTTTCACATGCTTATACAAAGACACACACACGTGTATATAAACACATACAAGCATGCATATGCTTCTAAACATACACTCACAGATACATACCCGTGTACATGTATGCCAGACTGCTGGCCCCATAAGGACAAAGGGCATGTCTTTTGCCCCCCCTTGTATCCCTGTTACCTATCATAGTGCTTGGCATACAACAGGCATTCAATAAATATTTACTGAAAGAATGAGTAAATGTATACACATAAGTACATATATGCATACATAGACACATGTACGTTTCTGCCCAGCGTACATATCCACAGAAAGCCATATATATGCACACACATACACTCACTTTCAGGAGTCAAAGGAGGCTCATTGTAGGACCACTGAGCTTCCTGGGATGGGTTCCTCCCTGGACACATGCATTTTTAGTGCCGTGCCCACTACCCTTACTTCCACCGTCTGTTGGGCCCAGCCCAGTAGAGGGGCTGGGAGACACTGCTCTCCACATGGGGTCTCAGGCTGCAGATAGGGACCCCAAAGCTTGCAGATCTGCCCTTTCCCATGGATCGTGGCAGAGGTCGGGTGGGGTTGAGGTGTTCCCACAGACATTACTCACTGGGGAGGAGGTGCAGGGGCTGGGGGTTCTGGGTGCTCCTGAAGATCTGAGTTCTTGCTCTCTGTCTTGCTTGCCCTCTCCATCCCCTTTCACACTCCACTTCCTTCCTCTCCCATTTTTTATCTTTCTCTTCTCATCCTTGCCTGGTTCCCTCCACTCCCCATCTCACCGCTCTGTCTTTCTTCACATCATCCTTTCCAATACTCTCATCTTTGTCTTCTCATGCTTTCTCTCCTGCCTGTGTCTCTCCGTTACTGGGCCATCCTCCACACCTTCTTTCTTCCATCTTCTCTGACCCATGTCCCTGCCTCTCTCCCCGACCCAGGTCCTCTCAGGCCTGGCTCAGATGATGCGGGAGTGCTGGTACCCCAACCCTTCTGCCCGACTCACTGCGCTGCGGATCAAGAAGACACTACAGAAAATCAGCAACAGTCCAGAGAAGCCCAAAGTGATCCACTAGCCCAGGGGCGTCTGACTTCGCTCTGCCTGCAGTTGGGGCGGGGGTGGGGGTGCATGGTGGCCTGTCTGGGTAGAGGGAGTGTGAATGTGTGTGCAGAGGAGGAGGCGCCCCTCTATGGGACAGCTGTGCCTGCCCAGCTCAGCCCCCAGCCCATCCAGCCAAAAATACAGCTGGGCTGAAATCTGATTCCCTGCCGTCTGGCCTGCTCAAAGAGGCAGGCTCCCTGACGCCTGGCTCTCTCTCCACCCCCACCACCAGCAGGGTGCACCCCCTACCAATGCTAGGACAGGATGCAAAAGAGGTTCCAGGGCCAGGGTGGCCAAGCCTGGGAATCCCAGTCTTGGGCTCTGAGCCTGGGCCTGCACCTTACCCCTACCCTTGGTCAACCACACTACCCCATCAGAGCTGCCAGGGTGGCAAAAGGCCCTGTCCAGCCCTCAGGAGACACTCTGCCCTGCCAGGCTTCTACCTCTGGCACAAGCCCCAGAGAGCCAGGGCCCATCAGTTTCTTTCCGTGGGTTTATATCTCAGCTCCATAATGCCTTGGGCTTTCTGTCTCTCTGACAAGACCCTGGCTAGCTGAATGCCAGCTGCTGGGATAGCTGGGGCCTGGCCTGGTCCCTGCTCCCACCACCTTCCTTGCTGACTTCTTAAGGCATTAAAACCCAAGAGGTCCTTTCGAGGGTGTGGCAGGATAATAAGCCAGTGGAGAGGTGGCAGCTCAGATGGGTAAAGCCAGGACTTTCAGAATAACTGAGGGGATGTTGAGGTCTGGCATGGCAGGGAGAGGATCAGGTGGGGGTCAAGAGACTCAGATCTGATCCTGGGCACTCACTTGCACCATATGACAAGAGTGGGGCCTTCACTGTCTTGGGACCTTTGTTTCTTCATCTATATATTGGAGGATTCGGTCCTGATGTCCTTTAAGGCTTCTTCTTTTTTCTTTTTTTTTTTTGAGACAGAGTCTTACTCTGTCGCCCCGGCTAGAGTGCAGTGGCATTATCATAACTCACTGCAACCTCAAATTCCTGGGCTCAAGCAATCCTCCTGCCTTAGCCTCTCTAGTAGCTGGGACTACAGGCATGCGCCACTGCGCCCGGCTAATTTTTCTATGTTTTTATAGAGACAGGGTCTCACTCTTGCTCAGGCTGGTCTCAAACTCCCGAGCTCAAGCGATCCTCCCGCCTCGGCCTCCCAGAGTGCTAGGATTACAGGCGAGAGCCACCGCTCCCGGCCAGCCAAGGCCTCTTCTTAGTTCTCTTTGAAAGTTCGGTCTACGTCAGCGCTAAGTTCATCAGTGTCATCTACTCCTTATGTCCCAGCCCTTGGCAATTTGCCTTAAGATGGGGGTTTGAAAATAACTTTATCTGAGTCCAGGAATGTCTGAAGCACCTCCTAGTGTAATTCTGCAAGCTCCATTTTTTGCCTTAAACCATGCCAGTGGCCATCCTGGGCTCAGACAGCCTTGGGCCTTCTGGCCAACAAGCTAGCCCGTCACCTTCTCTGTGGCTTAGCCTACTCTGTCCTAGGACTGAGGGGTGGCTTGCTCTAGGGCCTTCAAGACTCAAAAGAAATTTGGCTCCATCCAAGAAGCCTCTAGCACCCAGGTTCTTGTTCCCCACTGGCCCCTGGCCCAGGCCTACACCCTTGGCTAGGCCCCAGAAAGCGTGTGTCCCAGGAGAACTCAGTGGCTCTAGAGAGACACATAAAGTCTGGCATTTGGAAATGTCAACTGTGTATGTTCATGTACGAGTAGGTTAACGTGGACCCTGGATGGGCGGATAGGCTGGAAGGAGGTGGATTGGAGGTAGAGCTTGAGGGGTATAAAGGGCAGGGGCTCAGGCTAGGGACAAGGACAGCCCCAAGCTTGGGAGGAACTGGCCTAGCAGCCCTTAGCCCTAGGGTAGGGCAGTGAAGAAAGCTAGTCTACCCCGCTCCTGCTGTAAATGACCCTGCACAGCCTCTCCAGGCAGGCTTCGTGTGTGTGTAACCTCTACCATCCCCACGGGGACACTTTCCCAGGCCTGTCTCCCAGCATTGTGCAAGGCCCAGAAGAGAACCGGGAAGTGAAACAGGGTAAAAACAGAAAGCTGAATGGACAGGCTGCGTTCCCAGATCATTGGGCCAGAGATTGCATGTCCTCTGGTCACTGGAACCCACCCAGCCCATGAATCAGTCTCCCTCCTGAAGGAGTTTATCGCTATAGGATTTTCAGGCAAACTCCTCCTGAGACGCCACAGCCAGAAACTGAAGGCAGCATCTCCCTAAAGGCTGGAAAATCCCTCAGAGAAGGTCTGAGGCAGGAGGTGGAATGACAGGGATAGGTTGACAGAAGGAGCCCGTGGCCAGGGAGTGAAGGAGGTGGCATTGCTAAGAGCAGTCTGCAAATGCTTCTGTCTGGGTGCAGGCAGCTGTTGCAGGGTCGAAATTACACTTCTCTTATGTGGAGATACAGTTTGTGGGAGCACAGCACACATCCTAGCACGTAGTAGGTCCTCAATAAACCACGGTTGAATCCTAAGTCCTGCGAGTCTTCAGATGCCCCTGCAGTGGCCCGTCGCAGATGTCCCGAGGGAACCGGAGAGGGACGGGGAAAGGCGAGGTCCCGGGATATACGCCCCCACTTTGCCCACAGGTCACAGTTCCCACAAGCCCCTGCTGAGAACCCCACGGAGGCCCAAATCTCAGTTCCTACTCTGCATCGGGAGCAGCCAGATCGCCGCGTCCGCCACGTCGCCCTCTGCTGGCCACCCGGCTGCCCAACGCCCACCCCCGCCCCGCCCCCGCTGGAGCCCGCGGGCCGTTCCCTGCAGGGCGGGCCTGCCTGCCCCCGCCCCCGCGCTGGCGTGCGTGCGTGCGCTCCGCCGACCTTCTGCTCTGCAGGGACTGCCCGGAAAGCCACACCTAGCGAGGAGCTTCGCCAGTCCTCACGCACAGGCGGCTTGGACCCGCCTTTCTCAGTTCCCGTTCTCTAATCCCTCCTTAGATGGGGTCCCCATCCCTGGGAAAACACGGTGGCGTCCCGAGCTCAGAAAGCACCTCGTCCCCCGCTCCCAGCCCCAGCCCTGGAAATTGGGGGCGGTACACGCCGTGGGGAGGCAGGTACTGAGGGCAGCTGGGAGGGGCCTTGTCCGTGGGACTGCCCAGCCTAGAAAATCTCTTGCCTTTGTATTAGTCGCCCTCTTAGGGACACGCAGGGAGGGTACGCCAATTCCTCGTACAGACGGCCCCGCCTGTGCGCTGCCGCCCCCAGGTCGGCCTCATGCCTGCAGCCTCCTTCGTGGATGCCGCCAGAACCGACAGCGCCTTCCCAGAGGTCGGGCGCCAGGCCTCTTATACTAGCTCTGAGGAAATAGGAGCGTTCCTAGTATCCGGCAGAGGCAGCCTTTCCCCTCTCCTCCGCGCCTGCGAGACCCTGGTTCTTACGTCCCCACCCTGGTGTCTGCACCATGGTTGCAGGGTGGGGAGAAGGGCAGTGGGAAAATTGCTGGAAAAGAGCTCCATGAACGCTGAGCGGGATCTGGGAAAGGAAAGTTGGCTCGTTGCTCTCCAGGGTTAGAAGAGTCCTTGGGAAGTCCCAGTGTCCAAGCCCCTGCCTCCTCGTAGAGCCTCGGGAACCTGCCTGCCTTGGAAGGAAGAAAACCCAGTGCCTTCTTTGCAGCTTTGCCCTGATTTCTTGGGGGATCGCGGGCCCCAGTTTCTCCACCTATACAAAGAGGGAGAGGGTCGTCTGGGTGGTAAGGGCCCTCCCTGGGGGCTGTTGGGTGCTATAACATGTCAAAGTGAAGGTGGCTTCTGGAGCATGAGCCTTGATGCTGAGGACCGCCCCTTCCCCTGCCAAGGCCTCATGGTACCCAGGCCCTCAAGGACACTTCTTTCTGCCTTGCCAGGCACCATCCTCCCTCAGTTCTGCCTGGCACCAGCCTTCAAGGAGGGAGCTCTGCTTCCTCTGTATCCTCACTGACATTAAGATCAACAGCCCAAGAGGCAGCAACGTCCTCATGCCCCGAAGGCCCAGCCCTGGGTGTGGAGTGAGGGGTGGGCGTCCTGAGTCCAGTCTCCCACTGCTGGAACTGATGCTAGCTGTGCAGTCGTCACTCTGGGTGGGCGACTCTTGGAAGAGCTGCTTCCACCAAGGCCACGTTCAGTTTGCTAGAAATAGAGACAGAGGGCTTCTTGACTTTGCATATGATTTGCATAATGTCATAGACACAGTCTATTTTCAGGCAGTTTTCAGGTTAAAGTGTTGTCACTGCTGCCCTGCGGGGTGTCATGTCTGGATGAGTCTTCTCTGTTCTTTCTCATCCACCCACTCTTACTGACCTACATCCCCACCTGCAGGAGCAAATGGTGTGTGGGGGGGTGGGGTGGGAAGAATGAGGTTGTCCAGGGAGACACAGGGGCAGGAAAGGGAATTTCCTTCGTTGCCACCATTTCCAAGAGCAGAGTCTGGTAGCTCAGGGGCAGTTGATTAGAGGGTGAGAAGCAGGAGGCCAGGTAACCCATCTTCTGTTCTTTCCTGCCTCTCCCACCAGAACAGCCAGTTCCTGTGCTCTCTGGTCAGCCTTCTGCCAGTTTGAAGAAAGATGTCTAGATAGATAAACCTGTCCCTAACAGCCACCCATCAAGCCTTGCTTGGCCTAGATATCCCTCATGGGTATTTATTTTCAGCACTAAGATTTGATCTTCACCTCCTGGGAAATCTGAGCCTCGGTCTGTCCCTCTCCTGGCATTTCCCTCTGAGATATCAGGATCCTAGTCTGACAATCAGTAGCTTTAAAACACCTGGCGTGGAGTAGAGGGTCAATCCATGCTAGAGTCCCCTTCCTCTCCTTCATCTGTAGGTCTGTGCCAAGCACCTAATTGTCCCAGGCTTGGATGCTCGACCAGGTGACCAGTCTCTTGAGAGTTCAGAGGCAAATACACTAGAAGGGCCAGTTGGGATGACTGTCACTAAGTATCTGTGACCTTGGGTGGACACTTGGCCTCTCCTTACCTGGAAAGGAGGGGGATTGGTGGAGATTAGGGGCAAAGACTATTCTCATTGATAGCTTGAGCTGTTTGGTGACCTGTCCTTGGTCACAGAGGGTCAGGGCTGGAGTCCCACCCAAGACTCCCTCCTGCAGACCCTTTGGCCTGGGGCCTGTCTGGTGTGCTGTCATCCTGTGTAGATCAGGGTTACCAGGTGCCAAGGCAAGGAGCCTGGGAGCCTTACTGGCAGGCTCAACAGCCTGCTGCCCAACAGCAGCGCACTACCCAGAATTCCCAGTCCCGGCTCCAGTGCCCCTGGACCTGCCTCATCCCCTCAGGCAGGCGTTTCCTGTTGATAAGCAGCTCAGTCCCAAGCACTGATAAAGAGATGAAAAAACGAAATCAACAGGCTTGGGTATAATGGGCATTTTGTCTGCCTTTTCTACCCCTCTTCCTTCTTCCAGCACAGCCCCCCCCAGACTGCTTCCCAGAACTGAGGGAAAACATGCTCCCACCTCCACTATGTGCCCCATTTTATGGTTTCCAGGAATTTAGCCTGAAGACTTACATAGCCCTCAGACTCGGGACCTACCCCGACCTGGCTTGGGATGGGAGTCCAGAGGCAGGAAGCACTGGGTGCTGTGAGGCCCCAGCCTAGGGGAAAGAGCAGTGGCAGTGGCAGCAGGAAGGAAGGACAGTACAGCACAGGTTGCATCTGTGACCGTCCCTTTTCTCTCCCCCTCCCTCCTCCCAGAGGCCCAGATCCAAGTGGTGGTTAGGTGGCTGGATAGTCTATAATTAGTAGATTTTCCATAATTTTAGTCTCAGGCTCATTACTGGAAAATCTCATTAATTTTGACTCTACTAATTTGGAATCTATGATCCTTCAGTGCAAGAGGCTGGACTGATGTTTAGGAAAATAAACAAAGCAAACAAGTTTTCAAGGCATGCTCTACTGTCCTTCTAGGGCTTGGATTTGTAAGTTCAGCGCAACAAAGGCAGTTTTCCTAACGCGCTTGGCCTGCAATTGAGATAACTTGCCACCAGGTGGGTCATGAGGCTTTGCCTGCCACTTGTGCTTCAAGTAGCCATCACTCTGGGACAGAAGGTGTTTTACAGATTTTATATGCAATGATTCTTTTTCCCTCTTCTCCAGAGATGCAATTCCTTATTAAAACAGGCAAACATAAATAAGTAGAATAGATGGTTCTAAATGGCCAGTGTTTAAAAGAAAACCAACAGCCATATACACCTTGGAGACTTTCCCCTTTATTTTAACTTGTTCCCAGTGCTGGTTCCAGGTCTCACCAGGGCCTTATCCTGGCTCAGACCCTCACATCTCTCACTGCATTTTTGACACTCGTCAGAAGGAACAGAATAGTAACAAGCACAGGGTTTCATCCTGGCCAAAATTCCGTTTTGTTTTTGTGTTTAGTAATTCAACCAATTTTTTCTAAATTTATGTGGAAGAAATATAAGTTCATGAAGAACTAAGTCAATGTTTTCCTTATTGACTTATTATTTTTCCTTAGGTTATTTTCTGAATAAGTTATGCATTCACATGATTCAAAAACAAATGTGTCAGAAGGTACACAGTGAAATGTCTCCCTCTTATCCTCATCTCCCATCTGTTCGGGTTCCCTGATCCCCAGAGAAGCCACTAGTCTTGGTTGCTTATGCTACTGTCCTTCCAGAGGGTCTTTATATGTACTCAAGTAAATTTGAATATGGGTCCATGTTCCCTCTACCCCTTATACAAAAGTACATATTATCTACACTGTTCTGCACCTTACTATTTTTTACTTAATAATGTATCTTAGAGATCTTTGCATGTCAGTACATAGAGAGCTTACACTTTTTTTACTACAGTATGGTATTCCACTGTTTGAATGCACTATAATTAAATCAGTCCTCTATTTTTGGAAGTTTTGGTTGTCTCCAGTTTGGGACAATTACGAACAATGCTGCAATGAATAAACTTGCATATATATCACTTTACTTTATTTAAGTATATCTGTAAGGCACATTCTAAAAAGTGGAATTCCTGGGTCAAAAGTATCTGAATTTGGCCAAGTCAATTTTGAAGAAGTGCAAAGGGAAGGGGAGACTTTCTCTTGCAGATAACATGACAGGTCACAGAAAAATAGAATAATACTAGCCAAGTGGACAAATAGACAAACAGACAAGTGGAACATAATAAAGAACTCAGAAACAGGTCCATAGACACCTGGGAACTGGTATGTGATAAAGGTTACATAAAAAATTAGTGAAGATGATGGCTACAATGTATGGGTTTTTGTGAGGGAGTGATGAAAATGTTCTAAAATTGATTGTGATAATAGTTGTACAATTCTGTGGATATACTAAAAGCCACTGAGTAAATGGGTGAATTGTATGGTATGTGAATTATATCTCGATTATATCTAAATTCAAAATGTTAGTGAAGGCAGACTAGATTGTTTAGATAGTGTTGGAAACACTGGATCACTGTTTTGATAGAAAATGCAGTTGGATCTCTCCGTCACAGACAAAGGTGGACTCCACATGAATTAAGCACCAAAATGTGAAAGGCAAAACTATAAAGCCAATAAAAGAAAATGTAAGAGAACATGCTTACAGCCTAGAGTTGGGGACAGACTTAAAGATGATCTTTAAAGTACAAACTGCAAAATGTAAAAAATATCGATATGTCTATATCATTTCACTCTTCAACTATATGCCATAGATACATTTAATATTTAAAAATTAATAAAATTAAGAGATAGATGGTAGACTGGAAAGATATTTACAATCCCTAAAACTGTTGAGGCATCAATATCTATAACACATAAGAAACTCCTGCAAATCAACAAGACCCGATAGAGAGATGGGCAAAAGACATGAAGCGTTAATTCACAAAAGAGGAAGCCCAATGGCTAACAAGTATAGACAGGAATGCTCAAATTCACTAGTAATCAGAGAAACGTACATTGAAATAACATACCCCCTAATATCCATCAAAATGGCAAAATCAGAAAAGGGAGTAATGCCAAGTGTTGACAAGGATGTGGGGAAATAGGAACTTGTATGCAGTTCTTGTAGAACTATAAACTGATGGAGGCTTTTTAGCATTCCTTAGTGCAAGTGGGCATCTCTATGGCCTTTGACCTCATGATACCAAACCTGGATATGTAGTTGGTCCTTGAACAACATGGGTTTCAACTGCTCGAGTCTACTTGTAAGCAGATTTTCTTTCACCTCTGTCACCCCTGAGACAGCAAGACCAATCCTTCCTCTTCTTCCTCCTCCTCAGCTTATTCAACATGAATACTACAAGGATGAAGATCTTTTTGATGATCCACTTCCAATTAATAAATAGTAAATATATTTTCTCTTCCTTATGATTTTCTTAATAACATTTTCTTTTCTCTAGCTAACTTTATTGTAAGAATATAGTATATAATACATATCACATACAAAATATGTGTTAATTGTGTTATTGGTAAGGCTTCCGGTCCACAATAGACTATTAGTAGTTAAGCTTGGGGAGAATCAAAAGCTATATGTGGATCTTTGACCATGTGAGGGGTCAGTTCCCCAACCCCTACCTTGTTCAAGGGTCAACTGTATATCTCAGGGAGATTCTCATGCAAGTCCACAAGGGACACGCACAAGTAAGTTCAACACACTGTTGCTCGTGGTAGTGGGGAATTGGAGGCAACCTTGGTATCCATCCCCAGGGGAAGAGATAAGTAAAATGTGGGGGAATCTTTCAGAATATGATGTCATCCACTGGAAACAATGAACCAAATATACATACAGTAACATGAATAGATCTTAAAAATATAAAATTGATTGGCAAAAAAGAGAATAAGGGTTATAGCACAATGCTTTTTATATAAGTTTGAGATGCATGCATATTCAAAACAACGTTACATCCTTAACAAGGATATACATATATTTCAGGACATGGAGTGAGCTCACCAGAGTGCTTGCAGGGCGAGGGGGCAAGATAAATGGAGATTGAAAGGGGGACTGGAGAAAGAGTTAGAAAATAGAACCTAAGAGAGGCCTTCCTGCCTTGCACAGGATAAGGATGATAACGTGCTACCACATGATTTACCTGAGGCCCACAGAGGAAAAAAGAAAAAGAACCAGTGCACGCAGAGTTGAGTCCTGACTCAGCCACTCATGAGCTTGTGCTCCTGGGCATGAAACAGAACAGAACCTCTAGGGACTCAGTTTCCCCATCTTCAAAATGGGGAGGATACCTAATGTGGTTGTGAAGAATTGGGATCATCTTAGGCAAAGGGCCTGGCCAAAATTGTTGCTTAGTAATGATAATAATGATAATAATACCAATGATAGTGCACTGTTCTTGCCAACAGTGTTCCTGGCTTCAGTTCTGCAGAGCTGCAGGCCGGTGTGGCGTCAACACCTCCAGCTTTGCTCCCCAGCCCTTGCTCTCTTATCTCCCTGGCCTCCTCATCTGGGTCGCAGCTAAATAGGAGAGGTTCGCAAGGCAAGGTGAAAGCCTATGATGACATATAAACATATGTGTATTTCTATATTTCTATTTATTTCAATTAGAAAAGGGCTCCTCATCCTGTCCTCACTGGCTGCTCCCTTTGGATCAATACTTTAGTTAGGTCTTTTGAGAAATGAAATTTATATTCATGCCTCACGGTTCCCTTAGTAACAATCTCCGGCGATCAGATCTGCTCTCTGGTGGAAATGGCCTTTGGAAACTGCTTTGTGCAGTGCACAGTTGCACACGCTTACCTTTGCCAGAAACTGTTTTCTGATGTAGCCGGTATCTTTTCCAGAAAAAAAAATTAACTACATTTAAGCAGACTTAACAAGGTCTTAAAATAGATATAAAGTGGTTTCACCCCACAAGGGGAATTCTTAAAATACTAAAGTACTGTTTTTGAGCATAGTCAAGTACTTCAGAAACGCTCATTTACATTGCAAACAATTTCTATGCTAATTACAAATGGTTCTTTCTCAACCACTAGGTAATATTTTGTGTTACTGTATGTACCTGAAACGAAGAATATTACTTCTCTTTCTTCCTTTTCTTTTCTTTTTTTTGATCAATATTCACTCATTCAAACTGGCTTGCCCACAAGTCTTCCAGATTTGAATTTTTATTATATTTCAGGTGTGAATTTAAGAATTTGATCTCTGAGAATATTGAGGTAGAAGCACAAAAACAGATTTATCACAGTTCTTTAAATAAGAGGGTTGTGACTCTCAGATGTTCCAGTAAGTCTCTTTCAAATATTCTATACTTCTCCAGCAACTGAAGCCCACCACACTGATTTTGCTTCTTTTTTTATTTTTTTGAGACAGAGTCTGGCTCTGTCGCCGAGGCTGGAGTGCAGTGGTGCGATCATAGCTCACTGCAGCCAAGAGATCCTCCCACCTCGGCCATACAAAATGCTGGCATTACAGGCGTGAGCCACCGTGCCCAGCCTTCTATTAATAACTTCATAGAGAAAATGGAGGCCCTAAGATGCCCTCGGTGGCGGGCACCAAGCATATAAACTCACCTGTGTCTCCATCACTCCTTCTCCTACCTTTCAGGTCCCCGTGTCAGGTTCCTCACTCTTAATGACCCTTCACTCTTCTGAAAGAATCCTCAACTTACCCTTCCCACCACATGGAAACTGGCGGCAAACAGAAACCCTCAAGTCCACACCCTCCTGCCACCCCGGTCTCCCCACGTCTTCGTGCTCCACTCACTCCGCAGTCCACGCCTTCCGGCTCTGCTGTGGAAACTGATCTCTCGACAGCTACCACTGGCCTCCTCGTTGCTAACTCCCATGGACCCCCTCGGTCCTTCCTTATTTCACTGTCCACTCCTGCCTCTTGGTTTTCCTGCCTCTACAGCCGGCCTCCCTCCCACCTCTCCCCTGGCTCCTTCTCAGACTTCTTTGTAGTCTTCTTTGCCTTTCCCCTAAAGGCTGGTGTTCCCAGCGTTCTGGCCTAGGTCCTCTTCTCCCTCGGCACACACCTCCTGGGTGAGCCCATCACACCTTGTTCGCGGGTGACTTTCAGATCTGTGTCTCCACCCCATGCCCTCCTCCTGAGCCTCCTTCTGGATGGCTCCTTGAAGGGCTCCCAGGCATCTCAAACTCGTTGTGTCTGAAACAGAACTCCCCAAGCCTGCTCCGTCCCAATGTTTGGAGAATTGTACTACCAGCCACATAAGCATGTGAGATTCACCCCGACTTCCTTCTCCTTTTCACCAGAGGCCCCACCCCAATCAATCAATGACCACAAAGTCTTGTCCATCTTACCTTCTGCTGGGTCTCAACCCCACCCCCATCGCCATCTCTACACTGGTCCCAGCTACCAGCATTCTGGTCTAGGGTAGTGGCACCTCCTCCTGGTCTCCTGCATCTATCCTGACCCTGCCAGTCCATCCTTCACACTGCAGCAGGAGAAGTTCCTCTGAAATACAAATCCGTATTCTACAACGCTCTGCTTTCTGCTGAGTGTCCCTGCCCTCAGGTTAAAGCCCCAAATCCTTATTAACAGGCCTTTATTGCTTGATCTGACCTGGCCCACAGCCCTGGCCACATCTCCCTCCTCCCTCTTCGTGCTCCAACCCCACTGGACTTCTTTTCAGCCCCTTAGACCCACAGTTCCTTTTTGCCTCCAGGCCTTTGCACACAGTGTCCCTCTGTCTGGGAACTGTAGGCCTGGCCGACTTGCATTTATCAGTAAATACGTGGGTAGTGTGATGGAGTGGACTTTGGAGAGAGGCAGGCGTGGGAATGAATTCCAGCTCTGTCGTTTTCAAGCTGTAGAACTTTAAGCCTGTCAACCAGCCTCTCTGAGCCTCATCTGCAGAAACAGCCATGATAATACCTACCATGTCTAACATACGTTGAATGTTCTTTCCAGCCACCTGACCCAGCTCCAGCAATGTACTCTGACTTGCTTTTTCTGGGAACTGACCCTTCTTCCCTATCCATATAGGGACTGTGGGGGTTCCTGGCAGCCATGTTAGTCCAACATGACACAGCCCACTCCCCATAGGGGATGGCACCATCAGTCCTACCTCCCCAGTTAGGAATTGGAACCCAGAGAGAGTCACACTGTTCCTGTCCCACTAGACTGACTGTAGACCCAAGGGCTGTCAGTAGCCTTATGTCCCTGCGTGGCTGGGAAACAGAGAAAGCTGGTCGGTGTGAACACAGATGGAGGCCAATACACAGATGAAACCAAGGCCCAGAGAGGAAGAGAGGGTGGAAACAGAGAGAGGGTCTTGTACATTTAGCATCCTGGTTCTGGTGACTGACTAAGGTCAGCTGCCTGTGAGAAAGCCCTTCATTCTTCAACTAAAAAGAGAAAAACAGTCCTGTCCCCTAAATAGCTAGACTGGATTTCCATTACTTGAAGCCAACAAAGTCCTAGGTAATTTACCTAACTTGGGAAGCAGTTATCATGAGCATTAGAAATGTATGTAGATAGTAGATATGCAACAAATAATAATATTGTTAACATGTACTCAGTGGATGAAGGAGGCCAGGACTCAGGAGGGGATGTTGGAACTCTCTGCGCCCATTTCTCTACAATAGTTTCAGAAATGGGCCCAGTGCTTAACAGTATATCTTCCCTGAGTACTTTTTCTTTTAATTGAAGAGGCAAAGTATTGTATTTTGGTAATTTTGAAAAACAGGAAAAAATTACACAATCTCACTTCACCAAATTGAAGCAAATATTTTCATTGCATACATGCTTTACATACTTCTGGTCGTGGTGCACATTCCATTTTGTGTCTGGTATTTTTCACTTAACATATAATAAGTATTTTAATATTCCTACACAGACTTTGTAATCATTTTAATGATTGTATAATATTTAATATAGGGTATTATGTAATTCGTTAAGCCCTTCCCTATATGGATGTTATTTCTGTTTTTCTATCATAAATCATGCTGCAATGTATATCTTTGTGGTAAGTCTATTTTAAATTAGCTTTTGTTGATTGTTTTAATTATAAAAGTAATACATAATCATCTTTGAAAATGTTGATGATATAGATAATCAAGAGGAAAACATTTGTAATTTTACCACTCAGAGAGAACTCTTATAAACATTTTGCTATATATCCTTTCAGCTCCTTCTTATGCATAATTTTCAAACAAACATTATAGCATACATATTTTATAACTTGATTTTTCCCACCTTAACTGCATATCATAAACATCTTTTTGTATCGTTAAATACTTTTCTACAACACTTTGTTATGGATGTAACTTACATGAACAACTCTCTATTTTTGAACATTTATTTGTTTCTGGTGTTTTACTATTTCAGATGAAACTGTGATGACATTCCTAAGTCAAATCTTTATACATATGTCTGCTATGTATAAAGCAGAACTACTGCTATGTAGTTCCTTAGGATGAATTCCTGCAACTGGAATCACTGGGTCAAGAAGCATATGAACATCCTTGGAATGATTTCCAGGAGTGGAATTGTGAGGTCCACGGTAATGAAATTCTTTAAGGCTCTTGCTGTGTTGCTGTTTTGCTCTTTAAAAAAATAAAAAGACTGTCTTAATTTTAGGAGTGGAATGTTAGTGGGGGAGGAGAGGAGAGTGTCTTTTTGTCCTCTTAAACTCCCTTCCAAAGGAGGACGGAGGGAAAGCACCAGGTTCTGAGACCAGCCTCAGTCCCTTCACCTGCCTCCCCCACACCATTCCTGGGCAAGCTCCTCTATGGTCCTAGGTATTTGGGGGTAATGACAAAGATCAAAAGACTTGTGTTCCAGGTGTTGGTTTTACATTTTACTGGCTAAATGACTCAGGAAGTCACCTGGCTCCTCTGAGGCCTCAGTTTCCCCATCTGTTAAGCGAAGCTACTTTTATCTATCCTGTAGATATGCCATTTGTCTTGAGGTGAAGAGAAGCAGTAAATCAATTATAAAGCCCCTAAGCCTTGCATTTGTTCAGCTCCATGAGGAAACAATGATGTTCAGTACGTGGCTCCATTTTTTAAAAGGCGCTAGAGAAACGGTGGCAGAATGTGTTGAATCACGGGGTTTCACCCACCCGGCCGCCAGCTTTACGCAGGGGCTCGCCGTGCACTCAACAGCAGGTGGGGCTGGGCTGGGAGCGAGCCTCTGTGAGCCCCTTCTGGCCCCCTGCTGTCTGGCTCTATTCTGGGGGGTTAGAATAGTGTCTAGCCCACTACTGTGGTGGCTGCCATAGCAGTGGTGGGATTCTTTGGCTTTAATCCACAACCCCTTTCTCCCCCAAACCCAGGCGGCCTCTGTAGGTTCCCATGACAACAGCATGCCTGGGAAGGACCAGCTTGAGGAAAAAACAGATTTTACAGTAAGAAAAAACTGGCTGGAAGCCACAGGCAGGGCAAGCTGGGACAGGGGCTCTGCAGTGGAGCTGGGTCCTGGGACAAGGACCACAGAGGTGTGAGCACCAGCTCTCTGCTAGGTGATGACACATTTTGAGCACTTACTATGGCCTGGTACCATTAAATGTGCTATATGTGCAATGACCCATTTGGCCTTCACGACAAAACTATGAGGTAGGTACCACTGTTATCCCTGTTTTACAGGCAAGGAGACAGAGGTATGGTGAGGCTGACTTCAGTGCCTGCATTATTGACCTCTTAGAAGTCATAACTCTCATCTGTACAGCCATTAGTAATTGAAAAAGAACAGTTTCATTCTATCCTCATGAACATTTTCCAAGATTAAAATTATCATTTCCATATTACAGGTGAGAAACCCAACAGTCAGAGAGGTTAAGTGATGCTCCCCAAATCACACAGCTAGTAAGCAATAGAGCTGGGATTTGAACTCAGATCTGTCTGAACCCAAAGGCCATGGTCTTTCCTCTAAGGTGCCTGGAAATAGATTTGGGCTTTCAAAGCTTCCTTTGAGTACATTTGCCCATAAGCCTGGGAGGAGGGTCATGGCTGCTTAGGACAGCTTTAGAGGTGAGTGGGGCATGTTTCTGTGTCTTTAGTGCTGTGCTGGCCCTTTCCTAACACATACACACTCGGACACGTGCACGGATGCATGGGCGTGAACACAAGCCCTGGCAGGCTCCCCTCCTCCCAGCCAGGAATGGGCCCGCCTGCTCACAATAGGCTTCCTGGGCAGGTGAGCCTGCCCACACCTGCTTGCCTCACCTGGGAGAGGCTGCTAGAAGGCATATCTTCCCACCCCAACTCATTCCGTGTAACCAGGCTGGTGCTTCCCAGAGGAAGGAGAAACTTAGGGAGGTCTGTGAGGCACTTGAGACTTTTGAGTTTTTTTAAATTTCTAAACCAAGCTGGAAGCCTCAATCAACTTCAGAGCCTGGAGCCTAGGCTGCTTGGGGTAGAGAAGGTTCTGTCATCCCTAAAGGACCCTTTCCCTATTGTTCTTCCAGTGTTCATTTTTTACTTAATATATTTTATTACCTGTCCCCCGATTTGCTTGCTTTCAAGATGGTGGCCTTTGATTTTAAAGTCTCCCATTCCCTGTGGAAAGTGCAATGGCCTCTGTCTATGTCTTTCAATTTCATCTCTGATTATTCCATATTTTCAACTGAGAGCTTACCTCTAAGGTCTTGGAATAAAATCATGATATCTGCATAAAATCAGTCATTCCACAGATAGTGATCCTATGGCTTCCTCCTCAAAGGCCGAGTGGTGTACATGGGAAACTAAAGATACATTTAGACCCACCCTTCCCACCTCCACTAAGTCAAGGGAGGCAACAGAAGCCTCAAGTCCTGCCAAGTTCCCGTGGAGATGGTGGACTAGATAAGGGGCAGAGGCCTGAAGGCCTGTCTTGCTGCAGAAAGCCTCTACAAGTTTGGTACCTGGAAGCAGAGTTAAGATGCTCTCCCCAACTCTATCAGTCTGACTATCTGCCTCCATCTAGCTCCCCTTGACACACACACCGAACATCCTTGGGGAGAACATGGAAAACATCCTAAGAGGCTTGGACACCCCAGCTTTGTCCAGCTTCCACAGACCCTGCTCCTAGACATGATCCCATTCTGTTCCATGCCAATTGCAAAGGTCTGGAGTAGCACATTGAGCACATGGCAGCTGGCTCCCAAGTTCTCAGTGGTGTAGAAACTAGCCTTGAAGCCTTTCTTTGGAGGACCCACACATCCATCCACAGGACAGCATGTTCTCCAAAGTGATGGTGGGCAAGGGGGAGAGAGCTGCAGACTTGGGGAGAAGGAAAGCAAGAAAGTGAGGAGGTGGGGGCTGGTGGGAGAGAGAGTGGGGAGGTCAGAGTGGGGGACCATGGCCAAAATATGTCAATACCATATCTGTTTTTTCCTTTCGTGGGGGGAGGCGGGCGGGGGAGAGGGAAGGCATCCCGCTGCCTTGAGTGTTGAGCACCTGTCACAGCCCCCGAGCCCCCTCCAGCCTGGCCCAGGCACGCAGTGGGCATTTAGTAAGTGCACACTAGAGCTGGTGGTTCTGTTGATGAGATGACGGCACAGCACTCAGTCTGTAAAGTCCAGACTTCTGTCTCTCCCACCCCCTGGGAATTTCATAAATAAATCCCTGGACATGTTCCAAGAAGAATTTCAAGGCTTCTCTGCATGTGTGTGTGTTTCCAGAAACACAACAATTTTACATGATGCCTGGTGTGCAAACTCCTAAGCAACTCGTGGAGAGGAATGAGGACTAGGCATGGCAAAGAGGAGGTGGACCGACCGGTTCGGGCTGGGCTGGAGTGGGCCAGGAAACCAGCAGTTAAAGGCGTCAGTCTGAGCCCAGGCTCTGCAGCTGGCGGCTGCTAACCTGGCTCCCTAGACGCCTGGTCTGCCCCAGGCTCAGATTGCCCGGCCTCCCCTCCCCCACACTTGGGCTTTGGCAGGATTCTCCACCAGGTTTTTGCAAAGTGCTGGGGTCTTAAAATAGCATTAAGACACACACACACACACACACACACACACACACGCACGCACACATTTAGATGGTAGTGTCAATTCCCGTATCACAGAATGAGGATCAAAAAAGAGAGAGAGTGGTGGGTAGAGTGAGGACTCCAGGGCACCTTCCAGAGCTGAGTGCATTGAGAGGCCAGGCAGGAAACAGGGTGGGCACTTGGGGTGAGCAAGGAGAGCAGGGAGGGGAAAACAAGAGACAGCCTGCGTCTGGGTGTGTGTGACAACGTGACAGGGCTAATAGTCATGTCTGGCCTGTGTACGTTTGTGTGTGGCTGGGATCGTGAAACCAAAGTCTGCGTCGGTGTGACCAGTTTGCCGAGGGGGATCTGTATTTCCCTCCTGCACTGTGAACTGGAGGGAGAGAACTAAGAACTTCACTGTCATTCCCAGGGCTTAGCCCAAGTGGTCTGGCACATGGACACTCAATACATATTCCGAGCATACATAATGATGGACTGATACGTGGATTTGCTAGCACATAAAATGGCAGCAATGAGGATAGAATAACTTCAAACGGCAAAATTGGAAATAGGTAATCTCCGAATTAGAAGATTCAATCAACAAGTATGTGCCGAACATGGGGAGGGAAAGGGAAGTGACTGCTTGCCATGGTAGGGTTTATGATCTGTCTGGGAAGATGAGATGAAAACACACGGGAGGGGGAAGGGTTCCCCAGGAGGCAGGCCCTGAGCTGGTAGAATTACTTGAGCTGTGTTCTAGCCAGGGCCCACAGGCTCCAAGGACAAAAACGCTCAAGCCAGCGGAAGTGAAAAGAGGATTTCCTGGGAAGACAGACGGGAATCTCAGAGAACCCAGTAGTAGAAAGTATAGCCAGACCTCATGGGATCTGAGAAGACTCTGGCTGGTGATATGTTTGTTGGGTGCTCTCTGGCTGGGTTGGTGAGGCTGGAGGGCGTGTGTGCATGGACACCCCTACGTGCACACCTGGGGTAAACTCTTGTGCCCACCTCCCAAACCCCTGTGGTCTCTGGTCTGTCTCTTCCTCTGGCCTTTGCTCCACTCTCCTCTCCTGCTCACCCTGGCCCAAGTGTCTTCCAGGCACTAGTGTCCAGTGCCCGCCACCATATGAGCAACTGGGTTTCTGCGCCTTCTTAGGAGTTCAAATGCCCATGAGAGAGGACTTGTGTGGCTCAGCCAGTCTATTTATATTGCTTTCTCTTGGCTCAGAGGCCCAACCCTGATGCCATCATCTGTGGCTGAGGGCAGACCATGCAAACTCCCCCAGCAGAAGTGGGTATGGCAGGTGAGAGCTGTAGACTCTCCGGATCCAAGCAGGAGGAAAACTCTCAGTGAGGGGCTTGGGGCGTGTGCGTGTGCGGGACAAGCCAAGGCAGTAGGAGAGCTGGCAGGACAGGGGTTAGTTAGGTGACCTTGGGCAAATTACTTAATCCCTCTATGCTTCGTTCCCCATCTCTACAATGGGGTGAATAATACTACCTCTCTGATGGGATTTCTGGGAAGATTAAATAATCTGTGTAAAGTTCTTAGGAGAGTCAATGTGCAGTCTCTGAGTGCTATTTTTAGGTACAGTGGAAGTTAGGCCAGATGGATGGTAAGTTCTTGTCATGTAGAGGTCTTGACTGCCAGTTTTGGCTCTGTTCCAGCCTAGTCGCTTATCTCCTCTGGGCCTCAGTTTCTCCATCTGTAACACAAGGGGGTCAGATAAGATAATTAAATAATTTCTAAAATCCTCTCTAGGTTTGGAACACCATGCTTTCAGCTTGGCGTTCTGGGCAATAGGGAGCCCATAAGTTCCGGAAAAGGGAGATGACAAAATGAAGGGGCATGCCACGGTGTACCTGGTGCACTGGAGGGAGGGTGGCCAGGAGGTGGGGATCTGTGGCACCAGCAGTACCAGAGATGCATGGTGTGAAGTTCTGGACCATGGTATCACCAAGGGCATGAAGAAGAGGAGGCCAGCCAGATAGTCAAGAATTGTGAGCTCCACAACAAAACAATGACCAGGAGAGCAAGCCTGTTTGGCTCGTGGGCATGCCTGGGGAGAAACTGCGGCATGAATCATCATGGCTGAGGGCAAAGGCCTGTTTACCAAGGAGGCACTGGGGCAGAATGAGGTCAGCGTGAGGGTTAAAAGAAAGAAAGGATCGGGTGCAGTTGCTCACGCCTCGAATCCTAGCACTCTGGGAGGCCAAGGCAGGAGGATCGCTTGAGGTCAGGAGTTCAAAACCAGGCTGAGCAAGAGTGAGACCCTTTTAGTCTCTACTAAAAATAGAAAAAATTAGCCAGGCAATTGAAAATAGAAACAAAAAAATTAGCTGGGCGTGGTGGCACACGCCTTAAGTCCTAGCTACTCAGGAGGCTGAGGCAGAAGCCCACGAGTTTGAGGTTGCTGTGAGCTAGGCTGACGCTGCGGCAATCACTCTAGCCCCGGCAACAAAGTGAGACTTTGTCTCAAAAAAAAAAAAAAGAAAATTAGCCGGGCATGGTGGCGCATGCCTGTAGTCCCAGCTACTCGGGAGGCTGAGGCAGAAGGATCGCTTGAGCCCAGGAGTTTGAGGTTGCTGTGAGATAGGCTGATGCCACGGCACTGACTCTAGCCCGGGCAACAAAGTGAGACTCTGTCTCAAAAAAAAAAAACAAAAAAACAAAAGATATATTGGAGAAAAAAGAAAATTAGAACGACCATCCAGGAGATCATGCACAAAATTAATAGGCATTCCAGAAAAAGAGGGAGGAAATAGGGAAGAAATTATCAAAGAAATCAACAAGAAAATTACCCAGAACTGTTCTGGGCAAAGAATGGATTGAACAAATTCATTTTATATTTACTCTTTCCTGAAACCTCAATCTAAAAAACAGACAGCAGGCTGGGTGCAGGGGCTCACACCTGTAATCCTAATACTTTTGGAGGCTGAGGTGGCTGGGTCACTTGAAGCCAGGAGTTCGAGACCAGCCTGAGCAATAGCAAGACCTCCATCTCCACAAAAAAACAGAAAATTAGCTGGGCGTGGTAGCTGGCACGTGTCTGTAGCCCCAGCTACTTGGCACGCTGAGGCAGGAGGATCGCTTGAGCCCAGGAGTTGAGACTGCTGTGAGCTAGGCTGACATCACAGCACTCTAGCCCGGAGGGCAGATTGAGACTCTGTCTCAAAAAATAAAATAAAATAAAATAAAATGAAGAGGACTGATGAAAGCTGGTTAGGAACAAGTTAGATCCCTAGATTCCCTCCCATGCTCAGAGAAGATGAGTTGTTTGAAGAGAGTAAAACAGAGGATCTCCAGAATAAGGCCTGGTAGGCTCAATGGAGGGCACTGGTGTTATGCCAAAAAGAGGAGGATTCAGTGAGTGCTGAGATCCCCAGCCCTTTACCCCACCCAGCTCCGAGACACAGTTAGTCCTCAGCAGGAGCTCGAAAACATTCTGCTAGGCACAATGACAAACGCTCAAGCAAAGGCCTAAAAACACCAACATGGTGATGGGAAGAGGGTCATGCTCTCCAACAAATGGCCTACCCCGATCAGCCTAAAGTGAAGCTCAAAGCCTTCACACTCAGAGCTTCCAAAGAGCTTTTTAATCTTCCCACTCTTAATCACAAACAACCAAAAATCACCAGACATATGAAGACAGCCTCCAACATGGAAGAAAGAGATCAAAACAAACAAAAGATGCAACTTTGAGTAAACTACAACCAACCAACCAAAAAACCTACCACTAATTTCCTAAAAGATATGATAGAAGATGAAACAAGAACAGAGACGTTATAAAAAATAAAGGAAAGGTAAAACTAAATAAACAGCTGGGTTGAAAGATAAAGATGAGGCAATCTCTTACAAAGTAATGCAATATATTGTATAGTAAATAAGGGAGAAAAACAATAAAATTAGAGGACCAGTTGTGGAAATCCAACGTTCAAATAATAGAAGTTAGAGGAAGAGAGAACAAAGAGAAATACAGCAAGAAAACACCAGCACAATACAGTCATTCACAAAATTTTCCCATATCTAAAGTACATGGGTTTCTAGAATAAAAGGAAATATTCAGGCAGAGCGCGGTGGCTCACGCCTGTAATCCTAGCATTCTGGGGAGGCCGAGGCGGGTGGATTCCTCAAGGTCAGGAGTTTGAGACCAGCCTGAGCAAGAGAGAGACCCCGTCTCTACTAAAAAAATAGAAAGAAATGATCTGGACAACTAAAAATATATAAAAAAATTAGCCGGGCATGGTGGTGCATGCCTGTAGTCCCAGCTACTCGGGAAGCTGAGGCAGAAGGATTGCTTGAGCCCAGAAGTCTGAGATTGCTGTGAGCTAGGCTGAAGCCATGGCACTCTAGCCTGGGCAACAGAGCAAGATTCTGTCTCAAAAAAAAAAAAAAAAAGGAAATATTCAATGCTCAAAAAATGGATAACATTATGAAATTTCAAATATCTGGGGTCAAAAGAGATTCTATAAGATTCCAGAGAGGGAAAAAAAACAATACAAACAACCATAGACAAAGATTTAGGAATGAGAATATCTTCAGATATCTCAACAAAACTAGAATAAAAAAGGCAAAAGAGCAATGCCTTCAAAAATCCCAAAGAAGAACAATTTCCAATCCGGGAATCCAAAACCAGCCAAACTTGTAATGATGGTTTGTGGGTAAAATAAAGACAATCTCAGACAAACACGTTTTCCAAAAAAATGTACCCCCTGGCCAGGCATGGTGGCCCATGCCTATAATCCCAGCAGTCAGGGAGGCTAAGACAGGTGGATCACTTGAGGCCAGGGGTTCAAGACCAGCATTAGCAACAAAGAAAGACCTCACCTCTACAAAAATATTTTTAATTAGCGGGGTATGGTGGCACACACCTATAGTCTCAGCTACTTCGGAGCCTGGGAGTTTGAGGCTGCAAAGAGCTATGATGACGCCACCGCACTCCAGCTGTGAGACAGAGTGAGGCTCTGCCTCTATTTAAAAAAAAAAAAAAAAATGTACCTCCCATGTACCCTTTCTCAAGAAGCTACTAGAAAAAGTATTCCACCAAAATGTGAGAGTAGCCCAAGGAAGGCCATGAGAAAACACGGACTATAGGAGACAAAAGACACAACACAGGAGAGATGTAAAGGAAGATTCCGGAAAGACAGCCGAAGCTGGCCTAAGAACAAGCAGTGCTAAACAGACCAGGACAACAGAGGACTTTGGGAGGCACACCTCCAAGAAAAAAAAAAGGGAACAGATTATTTTTTGACAGTATTGAGAAGAATTTTATGGCTTTAAGCAGTTTGGGGATAAATTAGTGACAAGTATAGAGAAAACCAAAAGAAAAAACAAAGTAATGATAAACTTCAAAAAAATAAAGTTTTACGAGAAAGGAAATAAAATCAGAGTACATTAGGTGAACTCAGCTGTGAACATGGCAGTAATAAATCTTAAAAACAATTCGGCCCCAAATGATATTAAAATGACACAAGGAGGCTGAAAGGGGAAGTCAGTGGTCCGCAGGTGCGGGTACTGCTGAAGAAATCATGCAGAGCTAAATTCTCATCTTCCCAAGCAGGAAGTCCTCAGATGTCTAAACTGAAAAATCACTGAACAGTGAAGAATACTTAGAAATACAGAGGTAAGTACTAGAAGAAAGAGCTAAGGCTCGGTGCAGTAGCTCACGCCTGTAATCCTAGAACTCTGGGAAGCAGTTTGAGGCCAGGAGTTTGAGACCAGCCTGGGCACCATAGCAAGGCCCCATCTCTACAAAAAAATTTAAAATTTAGCCAGGTGTGGTGGTGCATGCCTGTATATCCAGTTACTCCAGTGGCTGAGGAGGGAGGATTGAGCCCAGGAGTTTGAGATTACAGTGAGCTATGACTTATGTCACTGCATTCCAGCCCAAGCAACAGAGCAAGACCTTGTCCCTTTAAAAAACAAACGAAAAAAAAAAAAACAAAGCTAAAATATGAGAAGGGCTGCCTAAAGACCAGAGGAGCAATAGTAAAGGAGGGGCAGAGAAGGGTACGGTGGAGAAACGCTTTCCCCCAATTATAAGCTATGTTAAAATTCACTAGTTTACTACTAGTTTCCCTCCAATATCATCCTTCTCTTCTTCTCTAGCAACAGAAGTTTATTTAGGTGTAATTCTGCCCATATTAATCTTCCAGACTCCCTTACAGCTAGGTTAGCCAGGTTTCCAGACTCCTGCCAACAGGCACGAGCACATACAATGTGCACAACTTCTGAGCCAAGCTCTTAAGAGGCAGGGAGCATACTTTTCCCTTCTCCCTTCTTACTGGCTACAATGTCAATATAATGAACTCTGAGTCCTATCAGAGTAGCCTTCTCACACCAAAAGATGGGTCCTGTGTTGAGAGGCAGCAGAGCACCAAGACAAAAGGCACCAGAATCCTGATACTGGAGCCATCCTTCTTAAGCCAAACTCTATTAAAGCCACTGTTATTACATTTTGACCTTTTATACAGCCGCCAGACCCACATCCTAACATATAAAACTTAAAAAAAAAACAACAGTGAATTTAGGTTTATTAATAACTCTAAAAAGTATATTAGAAAAGAACTATCAATTTGTTTCCTGGAGTCCTGGTTAAGTAAAATACCACTTTTAATTAATAACCGTTAGGATTAATCTAGAAAGACTAAATATTCTTAATCAAGAGAACTAAAAATCCAGATGTTTTACTCACCTTTTGCATTTCTAAATGAGAGTCAGAGTCATCCAGAAACTCTAGGGGTGGCAAGTGTTTGTCCATGACTGTCCTTCGGTCACCAAGTGGCTCCTCGTCGGGTTTCTCCTGAGGGTCTATAACCACTCTCCTGTCACAGAAGTTGCTTCTCTCTAGCACGGTCTTTTCCTCCTCCACTCCCACCTCTGGGGCTGACTCTTTCTCTTTCTGAGGACTTGTGACCTTGACATTCCTCGCTGGTCCTTCTCCACTCCTGGTTGGTCCTTCACTCCTGACTGGTCCTTCTCCGCGGCTGGGATGCTCTCCTGTACTTGGTTTCGCCCTAATGGTGGCCTCGCCCTTCCTTTTTGGCATCGATTTCCCCAGGATGCCCTGAATAGCTTTCAGGTAGATCATTGTGGAGCCTTGGTCTCGAAGTCTGTCCCTCTTCCTTTTCTGAACCTTGTTCGGTTCCTCAGTTGTATCATTCTGACCCTCAGCTTCAGCTGCACATTCAGAGTTCATGGAGTTACGACAACTATCTTTGGAATCAACCTGGAAGAAAAAACAGACTTTGAAAAGACTGTCCCAAAGGCAATTTTGTAACATGAAGTATTTGGCAAGTTATAAAGCAGTGGTGGTTTCACCAGCCAAAGGGAAAGTGACTGTGGCTAAGGCAAAGATTCTGTCCAGGTGGTGGTTTTCGTCCACCCCACTGAGAAGTGCCACTGTAAACGCGACCGAATTGCTGCCATTTCTTATTATTTACCTTCTGCTCATCAGGTGACATACCCTTACTACAGTAGGAAAGAATGAGCTAAAATTAACAGCCTAATTATACTAGACTATGAGCTCCTGGAAGCAAGGACTACCACACACAGGCAAAACTGAAGCTCAGCTTTCCCACTGAAAAGGTCCTTAGAAACCAGCTAGCCCAATCCCACCTCTAAGAGTCAAGGAAACCTAAAGACCCAGTGAGGGGAAGGGCTGGCTCACGGGACCCCAATCTCCTGAGTCCTCAGTACAGTGTTCTTCCCACTTTACCCCAGGCCTCCTTAAAGTACTCTGCAAACGCCTTCCCTGAAATCATAACCTAGGTGTTGGAAGGTGTTTCAGTCTCCCAAAGAATGCACTGAGGTCAATCAGGAGACTCTAACTGGCCCCCAACCTTGAATCTCCTCAGAGACAGAGGTGAAGTCTCAGCCCCCTTCTTCATTTCCCTTCACATCCACTCACTCCAGGAGTCCACAGGGAAACAACTAGATTATTTGTCTGCAAAATTTGCTGTGGAAACTCTGATTCAGTCTAATCCCAGCCTGGTATAAGAACACTCCATAAATCTCCCCTAGAGCCATTCCATTACCCAAGGCAGTCCACAGCCTCTAAAATAAAACTTCTCTTTCATTTGTATTAAATTCCTCTCAAAAGGAAATATACCCAGGGAAAGGAACTCCACATACCAAGTTCACTAATTCTTTTCCTCTACTGAGGAAAAGAGGAGTCTATGCCAAGGAATGTCCAGAAATAGGGGCCTGGTTAAAAAACAGACACATACCATAAAACTATGGTCCCCAATCCCCAGGCTGTGGACCGGAACCAGGCCACACTGCAGGAAGTCAGCAGCAAGAGAGGGAGTGCAGCTTCATCTATATTTACAGCTGCTCCCCATCCTTCGCATCACAGCCGGAGCGCCACCTCCTG
>CAUYSK010100914.1:0-12025 GCA_963575035.1 Avahi laniger
TCATCTTCTTCTTCAAAACCAGCAATAACACTTCAAATTTTTCCTGGAGCACCTCTTGTATTATCCTGGATAGAGTTGGAGACCATTCTACTAAGTGAGGTATCCCAAGAATGGAAAAACAAGCACCACATGTACTCACCATAAAATTGGTATTAACTGATCAACACATAAGTACATATACAAGAATAACATTTATTGGATGTCGGGAAGGGAGGAGGAGATGGGTATATGCATGCACAAAGAGTGCAATGCGCACCATCCGGGGGATGGACACGTTTGAAGGTTGGACTTGGGGGGGAGGGGAGCAAGGGCAACATACATAACCTAAACATCTGTACCCCCATAATATGCTGAAATAAAAAAAAAAGGAAAGGAAAAAAATTATATATTTTCATTTTTTGTTGCCATTAGCATGTTTGTGTCATTTTAATTATTCTTGTTTTTGTCTTTTAAAATTTATACTGAAATTAAAAATGGTTTACACACCACAATTATAGTATTCTGTATTTGTCTATATATTTACTTTTACTAGTGAGTTCTATACTTTAATTTGCTTTTGTTTTTCCATTGAGCATTCTTTTGTTTCAACTTGAAAAACACCTTTTATCATTTCCTATAAGGTAGATCTAGTAATAATGAAGCCTATCAGCAGTTTTAGCCTGATAAAGTCTTCTTTTCTCCTTCAGTTTGAAAGACAGAGTTGCCAGGCAAAATATTCTTGGTTGGAAATTTTTTTCTTTCAACATAATGAATATTCATTCACTCTTTTTTAACCTACAACCTTTCTGCTAAGGAATACACTGATAGTCTTATGGAGTTGCCCTTATGTATGATGTGTAACTTTTGTCTTGTTTTCCAAATTTTCTTGTCTTTGCTTATCAACAATTTTATTTTAATGTGCCTCAGTGTAGAACTCATTGAATCCAACCTATACAGGAATGTATGGATTTCAGGAATGCGGATGTCCATTTCCCTCCCTATATTTTGGAATTTTTCAGTCATTATTGCTTTAAATAAGTTTTCTTCCCCATTCTCCCTCTCTCTTCTAATTCTGGGACTTCCATAATATTCACCTGATGGTGTCTCCTAAGTCTCTTAGGATTTCTTTACTCTTTTTTTTCAGAATATTATGGGGGTACAAATTTTTAGGTTACATATTTTGTCCTTGCACCACCTGAGTCAGAGCTACAGGCATGCCTATCCCACAGACACTGTACACCACGCCCATTAGGTGTGAATATACCCATACCATCCTCTCCCCTCCCATCTGCCCAACACCCGATGAATGTTACTTCCATATGTGCACATAAATTTTGATCAATTAGTGCCAATTTGATGGCAAGTAGATGTGGTGCTTATATTTCCATTCTTGCAATACCTCACTTAGGAAAATGGGCTCCAGATCCATCCAGGATAATACAAGAGGTATTAGTTCACCATTGTTTTTCGTGGCTCAGTAGTATTCCATGGTATACATACACCACATTTTATTAACCCACTTATATATTGATGGACACCTGGGTTGTTTCTACATTTTTGCAATTGAGAATTGTGCTGCTATAAACATTCGAGTGTAGATGTCTTTATTATAAAATATCATTTTTTATTTAGAGCAGATGCCCAGTAATGGGATTTCTGGATCAAATGGTAGTTTTACTTTTAGTTCTTTGAGGTATCTCCATATTAATTTCCATAGAAGTTGTACTAGTTTGCAGTCCCACCAGAAGTGTATGAGTGCTCCTGTCTCTTAGCATCCACACCTACATTAGTTGTTTTGGGACTTTTTGATAAATGCCATTCTCAGTGGAGATAAAGTGATATCTCACTGTGGTTTTGATTTGCATTTCCCTGATGATTAGATATGTTTAGAATTTTTTCATATGTTTTTTGGACATTAATATCTCTTGTTTTGAAAAGTTTCTGTTCATGTCCTTTGTCTACTTTTTAATGAGGTTGTTTGATTTTTTTCTCGGTGATTTTTCTGAGTTCTGTATAGATTCTAGTTATTAGCACTTTGTTGGATGTATAACATATAAATATTTTCTCCCATTCCATAAGTTGTCTATTTGTTCTAGTGATAGTTTCCTTGGCTGTGCACAAGCTTTTTAATTTGATTAAGTTCTGTGTATTTATTTTTGTTGATGCTGTGATTGTTTTTGGGGTCCTCTTTATAAATTCTTTGCCTAGGCAGATGTCTATAATAGTTTTTCCAACATTTTCTTCTAGCATTTTTATGGTTTCATGCCTTATGTTTAAGTCTGTTATCCATCGTGAGTGGATTTTTTGTGAGAAGTGAGAGATGTGGATCCTATTTCACTCTTCTACATGTGACTATCCAAGTTTCCAGCACCATTGAATACGGATTTTTTTCCTAGTGTATGTTTTTGTCTGCTTTGTCAAAAATCAGATAGCTATATGAAGATGGTTTTATGGCTGGGTTCTCAGTCCTGCTCCATTGGTCTATGTCTCTATTCTTGTGCCAGTTCCCACTGTTTTGGTTTCTATAGCCTTGTATTAAGTCATTAAGTCTCAAATGTCTGATTTCTTTAAGTACTACATTTGACAGTTGACATTTCTGATATTTCACTTTGATACTTCTTGTTTTCTTTTTCCCCTATTGTGAAGGTACATTCTCAGTCTTTCAAATACATATTTTGACTTGTGATTATCTTTCACATTTTTCAGAGCAATTTTTGTGAAACCATGGTGAAGTCAAGAATTTGTGTTATATTTGAATATGAGTTAAATCATGGAATCAAGGCAGTACAGACAGCTCAAAATATCACTGAAGTGTTTGGGAAGGATATGGCTAATGAATACACAGTATGTCAATGGATTGAGAAATTCCATCCTGATTATTTTAATTTTGAAAATGAGCCATGTGGGTGACATGAGACCAAGGTGGCTAATGATGAGTTGAAAGCTGTAGTGGAAGCAAATCCATCTCAACCTACATGTGAATTAGCAGCAAGGTTTGACATTACTACTCCAACAATATTGGACCATTTCAAACAAATTGAAAAGTTAAAGAACCTGGATAGTTGGGTACTGCATGAATTAAGTGAGTGTCAGAAGAGAAATCATCTTGAGCTTGCCTTTCTTTGCTGTCATGACATAAAGGTGAACCATTTCTACACTGTCTTGTTATGTTTGATGAAAAATAGATTCTTTTTGACAATTGCAAGCATTCAGCACAATGGCTGGATAAAGACGAAGTGAAAAAACACAGTCAAAAACCAAATATTCATCAAAGAAAAAGCTAATGGAGTCTGTTTGGTGGTCCAGTGCTGGTATTTTGCCGTACAGCTTAAGGAAACCTGGTCAATTGATTACAGTGGATGTCTACTGCAATCAGTTGGATGAAATGATGAGGATGCTTGTGATTAAACAGCTGAGATTCATCAAACAGACAGTCTAATCTTCTTTCAAGACCACATGCTGCAAAAAACAATGATGCTGAAACCACAGGGGCTGGACTTGGAAACTCTGTGTCATCCACCATAGTTACCAGACCTTGCTCCAGCTCACTACCACTTCCTCCAAGCTTTCGAACACTTCTTGCAAGGAAAAATATTCCATTCTCAGCAAGTTGTGGAAAATGCCTTTTTCAATTTCATTGCCACTTGCTCTCCAGGCTTCTTCACTGATGGAATAAACAAGCTACCCTTAAGATGGCAAAACTGTGTTGATAGTTTAGGCGCACACTTGAATTAATTGTAGTGCTTTTGTTTGAGATATACTAAACTAAACTTTTGATTTGAAATCTGACATTACATATTAAATGACCTAATAGTATAGCATGAACTCTGGTAAATTGATCCCTCCCAATTTTTTCTTCTTGCTTAAGGTTGCTTTGGTTATACAGAGTCTTCTATGGTTTCACACGAAACATAGAATTATTTTTTTCTAGATCTGTGAAGAATGATGTTGGTATTTTAACAGGGATTGCATTGCATCTGTAGATCACTTTAAGTGTATAGACATTTTAACAATGTTGATTCTGCCAACCCATGAGCATGATATGGTTTTCCATCCGTTTTCATCCTCTGCTATTTCCTTCTTCAGTCTTTCATAGTTCTCCCTGTGGAGGTCCTTCCTCTTCTTAGTCAAATATATTCCTTGGTATTTTATTTTCCTTTTTGCTATTGAAAATGATATTAAGTCTTTGATTTGGTTCTCAACTTCACTGTTGTTGGCCTATATGGATGCTATTGATTTGTGTACATTGATTTTGTAACCTGAGACTTTGCTTGACCTATATATCAATTCTAGTAGTCTCTTGGCATAATCGTTGGGGTTTTCTAGATATAAGATCATATCTTCAGCAAAGAGTGATAGTTGACCTCTTCTGCCCCCATTTGGATGCCCTTGATTTCCATCTCTTGTCTGATTGCTCTGCCTAGGACTTCCAGCACTATGTTGAATAGAAGTGGTGATAGAGGGGAATGTTTCTAGTACCAGTTCCAAGTGGGAATGCTTTCAATTTTTCACCACTCAGTATGATGTTGACTGTGAGTTTGTCCTATATGGATTTTATCATTTTGAGGTAATTTATGTCTATGCGTGTTGTGTTAAGCATTCTTATTTTAAACAGGTGCTGAATTTTGTTGAATGCTTTCTTTTGCACCTATCGAGAGGATCACATGGTCTTTGTTTTTACTTCTTTTTATTTGGTGTATTAAATTTAGAGATTTGCATATGTTGAAACATCCTTGAATCTCTGGGATGAAGCCCACTTGGTCATGATGGAGTATTTGTTTTTGATGATTAGCTAAATTTGATTTGATAGGATATTACTGACAATTTTTGCATTATATTTATAATGGATATTGGTCTGTAGCATTCTTTTTTTTCTTGAGTCCTTTCCTGGCTTTGGTATCAGGGTAATTTTGGCCTCATATGAAGTAGTGGGGAAGATTCCTTCCTTCTTGATGTTATGGAATAATTTCTGCAGAATTGACATCAGTTCTTCTTTGGGGGTCTGGGAGAATTTAGCTGTGAAATCCTCTGCTCTGGGACTTTATTTTTAGGAAGGTTTTTTATTACTGCTTCAATTTTGGTACTTGATATTGGTTTGTTCAGGGATTCTTTATCTTCCTGATTGAGTCCAGGGGGGCTCTATGTTTCTAAGAATTTTTCCACTTCCTCCGACACCCAATAAATGTTATTCTTATATGTGCACTTAGGTACTTCCTCCACTTTTTCAAGTTTACGTTTGTAGAGATTTTTATAATATTCAGATATTATATTTTGTATTTCCGTGGTATTAGTTATAATTTCTCCTTTTTCATTCCTAATTGAGCTTATTAGAGTTCTTACTTTTCTGCCTCTGGTTAACCTAATGAGAGGTGTGTCAATCTTGTTTATCTTTTCAAAGAACCAATATTTATTTTATTTATCTTCCATATAGTTGTTTTGTTATGAATTTTATTCAGTTCTGCTCTGATTTTGGTTATTTCTTTTCTTCTGCTGGGTTTGGGGTTGAATTGCTCATCATTTTCCAGTTCTTTGAGATGATTTATTAGATTGATGATTTGTGATCTTTCTGTCTTTGGACATAGGTATTTATGGCTATTAATTTTCTTCTCAGTACTGCTTTAGCTCTATTCCACAGATTTTGATACATTGGGTTTCCACTATCATTTAGTTCAAAGAATCTTTTGATTTTTATCTTAATTTCATTTTTGAGCTGACTATCATTTACCAGTAGGTTATTTAGTTTCCATGCCTTTGTGTAAAGATGAATGTTTCTGTTGGAGTTGATTTCTAATTTTATTCCACTGTGGTCTGAGAACATGCATAGTATGATATCTATTTTTTTTTTAATTCGTTGAGACATTTTTTGTGGCATAGGATGTAATTGTTCTTAGAGAATTTCCCATTAGCTGATGAGAAGAACATATATTCAGTCATATTGGGGTAGAATGTTCTGTTAATGTTGGTTAGGCCCATTTGTGCTAGAGTTCTGTTTAAGTCCATTGTTTCTTTGTTCATTTTCTGTTTGGAGGATCTGTTAATTTCTGTCTGCAGGGTGTTAAAGTCCCTGGCTGTTACGGTGCTGTTATCCATCATTTTGTTTTTAGATTAAGTAGGATTTGTTTTATGAATCTGGATACTGCTGTGTTAGGTGCATAAATATTTAAGATTGTTATGTCTTCTTGTTCAATTGTTCCCTTTACCATTATAAAATTATCATCTTTGTTTTCATCACATTTATTGTTTTGAAGACTAATTTATCTGCTGTAAGAACTGCTGCAGCAGGTTGATTTTCGTTTAGCATGGAATATAGTTTTCCATACCTTAACCTTTAGTCTGGATTAGTCCTTGAGGGTTAGATGTGTTTCCTGGAGAGAGCAGATACTTGGCTTTTGTATATTTATTCATTCGGCCGGACTATTCTTCTTCAGTGAGCAGTTCAATCCATTCACATTTATTGAAAGAATTGATAAGTGGGGTGGATATCTGTTCATCCTGTTGAGTTGAGATTTGTTTTATTTCTTGAATCATTGTGCTATCTGGCCTTCAACCTTTAGCTTTTGGGTGATTTTACTCTGGTGAGAGTTTATTGTGTTGATCCATAAGTAATACAGTTCTGAGCCCTTCCTGCAGGGTAGGTCTTGTCTAGATGAATTCCCGCAGTGTTTGGTTGTCTGAGAAAGACTTTAATTCCCCCTCATATAGGAAGCTTAGTTTTGAAGGATACAGAATTATAGGCTGGGCATTATTCTGTTTGAGAAGTCTGAGAATGGGACCCCAATCCCTTCTGGCTTGTAAGGTCTCAGTTGAAAAATCTGTAGTTAGTCTGATGGGTTTTCCCTTGTAGGTTATCTTCTGCTTTTGCCTTACACTTTGTAGGAGTGCCTGTTTCATTTTTATTTTGGCTGGCATGATGACTGTGTGTCATGGTGTTTTTCCTCTTTGCAATAGATCTCCCAGGAGTCCTTCGGGCTTCTTGTACCTGGATATCTAGATTTTTAGCAAGGCCAGGGACATTTTCCTCAATTATTCCCTCAAATAAATTATCTGACCCTTGTGTATTTTCTTCTTCACCATCAGGGATGGCTATGATTCTTATGTTAGGCCTCTTTATATAATTTGACATTTCTTGTAGGCTTTGCTTGTTTCTCTCATTTCTCTGCTCTACGTCCGTGACTGACTTGTTTAATTGAAAGTTATTTTCCTTAAGCTATGAGATTCTTTCTTCTCCCTTATCTGTCCTGTTCTTGAGGCTTTCCACTGTGTTTTGTAATTGTTTACATGAATTTTCCATTTGCAGAAGTTCTGTTGATTTTTCTTTAATAATTCAATTACTTTAGTGAATTTTTCATTCATTTTCTGCATTGCTTTTGTGGTCTCTTTGTGTTGGGTTTCTAATTTATCTTATATTTTATTAAGCTTCCTTACAATACATGTTCAAAATTATTCATCTGTCATTTCAATATTCTGCTTTTGGTTGGTATTCATTACTAGGGAGCTGTTGTTCCCTTTTGGATTTGATCTTTCACTCTGATTCTTTATACTTTCAAGTTCTTTCGCTGGTTCCCTCTCATCTGGCACAGATGTTGCTTCTTACTTTTAGATTTTCTTTTGTTTAGATAATGACATGTCCAGCATAATTTGTGAGTCAGTAGGTGGGTGCTTGTGGGTGAGAATCAACCACACCCTCTATGATTTAGTCAGTAAATGATGTTTATGGATATAAAAATTGTCCTTACTGTCAGTAGGTGATGTTTGCTCTAGGAAGCAAGCTTCACGGTTGTTTTTGGACCCTGTGACCAGCTCTAGTTCCTCTGGAGAAGTCCTCTAATGCCCCTGGTAGTGGGCAAGTGCCTTGAACTTTCATGTGGGTCCTTTATTCACTACTACAGCAGAGGATGGTAGGGGGATGAGGGTGAGTGGGGTTAGAACGGGTGAGCCTGCCCTCCAGGTCTGCAAATGCTGGTAAGGGGTATACAGGGGTTAAAAGTCAGTTCCCCACTTCTGGGCTAAGCTGACCAGGAGAGGGTGAAGTGGCCTCACTCAACCAGTCTGCTCTCTTATCTCCAGAAAACTCTGCCAGGGGAGTGCTCCCACCAGGGGAATAGTAACAGCTCAAGGAACTCTTGGATCAAGCTGAAGACCCTAGTAAAGTAAATGGTGGTGGGGGCAGCTGCCCTGATTCAGCCTGAGGCACAGAGGCCTTTGGTTGCCATGAGAATGAGTATTTATCCAAATTGATTCTCCCATGTTCAGTAAACTCTGATATGGCAGTTCTCTGTGGGAGGGGTGAAGGAGTGCACTTACAGACCCCGGCTTTCCTCTGCTTCTCAACATCCTGCTAATGGGCCAGGGCTCTCACTCGCTGCCCAACCCTGAAACTGGGGCCTCTCCCCGAGCCTCCATGCCCCATCATCTGCGCCATAAGCAGGTGGACATGCCAAATGCCCGTGGGTTGGAAGGTCACAAACTGTGGCTGCCCTGCTGGCTTGGAGCAGAAATGTGCCCCCTGGTGCTGAAAGGGAGCCACTCAGAACAGAGAACTCCAACAGCTCCTATGATGGGGGGAAGGGGCCATGGTCTTCCCGTACTGCTCTTGACCTGGAGGAGAGCACTGGTCCACCCTCTTCCTCTTTGCAGCTGCAGCACCATGACAATGGCACCATGACCACGCTTCTCTCTGAGCCACAATGGTGACTACTTTGTCTGAGAAAGGCTTGGCCACACTCCACATTGCCCGAGGCAGGCTCAGTCACTCAGCGCAAGGCACTTTGATAGTTGCTATGGGGTGGGTGCCGTCACATGCCAACATGTGGCTTGAGCCAAAATTACTTCCTGAGATGCCAGGAGTAGAGGAAATGCAGAGGAGGGGGGCATCCAGATGCAGGGATGCTGGCTCTCTGGTTCCTCATAGCATTCCCCCATGGGATGAGAGCCCTGTGTCCTGTTGCAGACCTGAGGCACCTGGGTGAGTGAGGGGGAAATTCCTTACCCTTTTCCTGGGCTCCAGAACTCCCTCAATTTGGTTCCTGCGGATTTTTCCCTTCTATGCTCCTCTCTCAGCTGTTCAATTCCTGCTGATGGTTGCCTGAACTCCACTGGTGTCAGACTGTGTGGTCCACTCCCAATCAGCTATCACCTAATACCCTCTGCTCCCCTTGGTCCAATCCTCAACTCCTCTACTGGGAAGGTCTGACAAGCCTTGGCTCTAGTTGTCCATCTTAAACTCTCTCTGGATTTCTTAACTCTTTTCCATTCTTTTCTCTTTTTGTTCCTCTGACTGGATAATTTTAAATGACTTATTTTTAAGTTTGCCGATACATTTTTTTTTTTTTGCTTGATTAAGTCTGCTGGTGAAGACTTTTAGTGAATTTTTCAGTTCAGTTATTATTAATATATTCTTTGGGTCTAGAATTTCTCTTTGGATCTATTTTATGGTTTCTTTTTTTATTAATAACCTCATTTTTTCATGCAGCACTTTTATGATTTTATTTAGTTGTCTGTCTTCTGTGTTTTCTCATAATTCACAAAACTTCTTTAAGATGGTCATTTTGAACTCATCAGGCAATTCATGAATCTCCATTTCTTTAGAATCATAACTGGAGATTTATTTTTGTCCTTTCATTGTTTTTTGTTTCCATGATTTTTTCTTTATTTCAGAATGTTATTGGGGTACAAACATTTTGGTTACATGAATTACTTTTGTACACATTGAGTCAAAGTTATAAATGTGTCCATCACCTATACAGTGTGCATGGTACCCATTAGGTGTGAATTTATTCATCCCCTCCTACCCCCCATCTACTTGATTTCCATTAAATTTTATTACCATATGTGCATATGAGTCTTGCTCTGTAAGTTTCAATGTAGTAGTAAGTACATATGGTTTTTGTTTTTCCATTCTTGTGTTACTTCACTTAAAAGGATAGTCTCCAATTCCATCCAGGTTGCTACAAAAGGTATTAGTTCACTGCTTTTTATGGCTGTGTAATACTCCATGGTGTATGTATACCACATTTTATTGATCCACTCATATATTGATGGACACTTGAGTTGTTTCTACATCTTTGTGATTGAGGATTGTGCTGCTATAAACATTTGAGTGCAAGCGTCTTTTTAATAAAATGTCTTTCTTTTTCCCTTTGGGTAAACACCCAGTAGTGGGATTGCTGGATCAAACGGTAGGTCTACTTTTAGTTCTTTGAAGTATCTTCATACCATTTTCCATAGAGGCTGTACTAGTTTTCAGTCACACCGACAATGTACAAGTATTCCTTTCTCTCCACATATGTGCTAGCATCTGTTGTTTGGGGAATTTTTGATAAAAGCCATTTTTCATGTTTCTTGTAGCTTTTTGTTCATTTCTGTGCATTTGAAGACAAAATAATCTCTCCCAGTCTCTACAGACTGGCTTTTAAGAAGAAAAGACTTTTGCCAATCTGCCTGGCTACAGTTTGTAAGAGCCTCTCAAACCTTTTCTACTAATATATCTTCTCAGGACTTGTGTGTGGAGATTTCTTTCCTTCTTTTTTATTTTTTCTTTTTTCCCCAGGAGCCTATAATCCCTTGCTCCCTCTTGTGTCTGATTTCTGTACCACAGGCTGAGATGCTGGAGACATACTCTACTTTTCTTGCTCCTTTCCTGTAGAGAATCTTTGAGTTCTGCAACTTCTCCCAATTTTGTTGAATTTTGCTGGGTGCTTCATATCACCTGCATATTCTCCTGTAATCTTAACTGACCTCACAAAACTATGAGCTTCTGTTAACACTCTGACTGAAGTGAGACAGAATCGGGCCCCTCAGGCAGTACACTGAAAGTCTGAGGACACTGTTGGCACACTTCATTCATATTTCTCCCTCCTTAGGGAGAAATCTCAGGTTCATCACATTGTCTTAATTCCAGAGAACCATGCTGGCCACAGTAATCCATGTTCCCCTTTTCCTTTGTTCTTAGCTGCCCCCAGGTGTCCAAGCTGTGCTGGTTTCATTAGCACTCTGTGTAAGATGAGATAGAAACTGGCTCTTTGGGCAGTGCATTGAAAGGCCAGGGACATTGAAAGCACACTAAATTCTCTCTTTCTCCACAAAGAAGAAGTCACAGGCCAACATGACCTTTCTTGTTGCTGAGCTGTGCCAGCTTGGGGGCAGGGGCTGACACAAGTAAAATAAAGTTGCTTTTCTTACCCTTTTCAATGTGGCTGTTCTTAGTTTTGTGCTTGTTTGGAGTACTGTAACTTCTTATCTGGGTTGTGGACTTCTCATAAAAGTTTTTGGTCCTTGTGTCATTGTGAAATTGATGTTTCTGTGGGAGAGCAAAAGCTTAGCCTTTTTATTCCTCTATCTTGCTGACATCACTTGTAATTTTTTTTTATTTCAGCATATTATGGGGGTACAGATATTTAGGTTACGTATGTTGCCTTTGCCCCCTAGCCCCCCCAAGTCCGAGCTTCAAGCATGTCCATCGCCCACAAGGTGCACATCGCACTCTTTGTGTATACATATACCTGTCCCCACCTCCCCCCTCCCCCGGCCCGACATCCAATAGATGTTATTCTCATATGTGCACTTATGTGTTGATCAGTTAATACCAATTTGATGGTGAATACATGTGGTGCTTATTTTTCCATTCTTGGGATACCTCACTTAGTAGAATGCGTTCCAGCTCTATCCAGGAGAATACAAGAGGTGCTATATCACCATTGTTTCTTAAAGCTGAATAGTACCCCATGGTATAAATATACGGCATTTTATTAATCCACTCATGTATTGATGGACACTTGGGTTGTTTCCACATCTTTGCAATTGTGAATTGTGCTGCTATGAACATTCGGGTGCAGGTGTCTTTCTTATACAGCATCATTTGCTCTTTTGGATAGATGCCCAGTAATGGGATTGCTGAATCGAATGGTATTTCTGCTTGTATCTCTTTACGGTTTCTCCATATTGCTTTCCACAGAGGTTGCACTAGTTTGCAATCCCACCAACAGTGCATGAGTGTTCCTGTCTCTCCGCATCCATGCCAACATTTATTGTTTTGGGACTTTTTGAT
>CAUYSK010100917.1:0-21342 GCA_963575035.1 Avahi laniger
GGGGTCTCGCTCTTGCTCAGGCTGGTCTCGAACTCCTGAGCTCAGAACGATCCGCCCACCTCGGCCTCCCAGAGTGCTAGGATTACAGGCGTGAGCCACCGCGCCCGGCCCTGGCTTCAAGTAAATTCTTGAGCATAGCAGACAGAGCCATCTATGAACCAGTGGAAAGAACACTGAGACCCCCTGTCACAGGTGCTGTTAGCGCCTGCTACATCCATGTGGCATTTACCTCCACATGCTCAAGACCTCTTCCCCGGCATGTCTATGACTTTCTGCCTAAGGATTTATTGGAATTATGGGAGCATGTTCAGTCCACAAGTTGGAAAAACTGGAAGTTCCAGAGAGTTAATCGTGATAACAGATGGAGAGATGGTGGATAAATACCCCAGCTTCCTTGTCCTTCATCTGGGATAACTCTGATGCATGTTCTACACTATTTCCCAGAGTTGCCCAGTGAGATTGAGCTCTTGGCTTAATCATATACATTTTATTATCTTCCTTCCCTTTCTTGACTCACTTTTCCATTCTTCCTTTGATGTCTCCCAGGATATCGTCTCAAAAAAAGTCATTCGACTCAAATCTTTGTCTCAATGTTTTCTTTCAGGGGAACCCAAACCAAGATACATCCCTGAAACACTAACGGGGGAGCGGTTTCCAACCTCCTACCAGAAGACAAAAACCAGTAGAATGAAGGTCCTGAAAGGAAAATTACTAAAGGTTTCAGGAGTGACAGGGAGAGACAGGTTCTCTTTGAGGCTCAGGACAATCAGGTTTGGAACTTAGGAGTAGAGGAGAGCAAATCTACAACAGACAGGTGACACCCTGGAAAGGGAAAGAAAGCCAAAGGAGACGAGGGAAGAAGATGCAGGAAGGGGCAAAGGAGCTGAGGTGGCCTCTGGTCCTTGACCTGTTGGAGAATGAAGAGCTGGGTAACGAGGAATTGTTTGGGGAGAAGAAATAAGCTGGGCATGTACAATAGGTCTGTGATACATTTGGATATTTATTTCAGGCTTTCATTTATTTATTTTGGCTCATTCTATATGGGGAATCACCAAAGAATGCAAACTGGGTTCTTGCATGTATTGTACCTCTGTGCCAGGTCCACTATAATATATACTTGGGTAACACCCAGAAATAGCTTAAAGACTGGATGAGACTCTGTCCAAACGCAACCTACCCTGCCCGCTTATTAAATGGGAAAGCCAGAAAGCAGGAAAAATCTAATTCTTTGAACAAGCAGGCAGACAGTCTCATAGTTTTAAGCATCCACTGAAAGGAGTTCAAAGAAGAAAGAGAAATATAGAGACAGACAAACGCACAGCCAGATAGGGTGACATGAGTGAAATACAAAAGAGTGGAAAACATTGAAGACCAAGATGAAGATAGTCTAATGCAGCAAAGAGATACAGGACACAATATAAATTCTGACAAGGCAATTAGATCAAGTTATGGCACAAAAAATCTTGATCAAATGGGGACACAGCTTGCCTTACTTAAAATTGATATTTCTTTCCACACCCAGGATAGCTGCCTTCACTGGTTTGCCAATAGGCCAGATGAGGCAGTTTCACGTTTGTGCTAAGAGAGTCACACCCTGGTAAGTAAACAAATGGTGATATCAATAAAAGAGATGAGCAGTCTGTTTCCAACTCTTCACAGGAAGTTGTTTAGGCTCCGTAAGGAACCTGGTCTTGGGGTGATGATTACCTAGGCCATTCCTGATGGAGGGAGAGAAAGAGAAGGAGGGGGCGAGAGAAAGGGAAGGGAAGGGGAGGAGAGGGGGAGGGATGAAGGGTAAGAGCCAGAGAGAGCAAAGGAGAAAGCTATAATAAGCATGAGACTTCAAACCAAATAAATATTGGCCGGAGCCACCCCCATCTTTACAAACAACTTTGCGTTTTCTTCAAAATACTAAATTGCATGACCTCCAATAATAATGCAATAAGATTAAATAAAAACAAAGATTTTTTGCCTTCTCTGCTATTCAGAGAACTGAGGAACAATCTAGCAGTCCATGCCCTTAGGTTTCGTGAAGTTATTTTCTCTTTGTTTACCACATTTTCAAAAACAATTAATTGTCCAACCACATCACTGCTTTTCTCTTTATCTTCCTTTAAAATTGACTTTTTAACAAAAACACAGGTCTTTGTCACAAAAATGGAAAAACATCCAAAGCCAGGGGCTTCTCTTTATTATTTCCTTGCACCACTGAGCAAAATAGAATTTTCATATTTTCCCCCGAAATTTGTATCCCGCAGAATCTCTGCATTTTGAATGGGGCTACAGTGAATTTCACAGCTCAGCTCCACACTCCTGAGAAAGCACAGTCTGAGGGCTGTCCCTGCAGACTCCTTTGCTGAAAGGGAAGGACTTGGATGGTCTCTCAGCCCAGCTGGCCTTGGTAGGATGGGGAGGGGAAGATGCTTCTGCAGAGTGTCTCTGGAGCTGTGTTTATCACCTTCTTTTTCTCACTGGCCTTATTCCACCTTGCTCCAGCAAGCAACTAAGACAATTAGGCAACTAAGCAATTAGACTTTGGCAATTATAATTAAGGAGATTTCCAGCATTCTTAGGCAACATTAAAGTTGTAAATAAGATAGTGATCACCAAGAAATTGACCCATCTGCTATGGTTCGAGTGTTCCCTCCCAAACTCATGCTAAAACTTAATCCCCAATGTGGCATTATTGAGAAGTGGGGACTTTCAGAGGTGATTGGAGGGATTAATCCACAGATTAATGAGTTATCATGGGAGGAGAACTGCTGGCTTTATAAGAAGAAGAAGAGAGACCCAAGCTAGGATGTGGGGACACTCAGAACACTTCGGACTCTTCAGAAAAATCCCACCCACAAGAAGGCTCTCACCAGATGTGGGCCCTTGACCTTGGACTTCTCAGCTCCATAACTGCAAGAAATAAACTCCTTTTCTTCACAAATTACCCAGTCTCAGGTATTCTGTTATAAGCAACAGCAAATGGATGAATACAGAAAATTATGGCTTTCTGTGTGATTTTATTCTAGTAACTGAATCATCACTCTTTAGTGTCATTCTACCCTAGTCCCCACCCCCAACCAGAATGACAAGTATCAGGGCAAACGGAACTCTGGAATTGTTACCCTTCCAGCAAAGCAGTGCTTCCTCTCCAGGGGAGAGCAAGGCAGAACGAATTGACAGGAGGATGGCAGAGAGTCCACAGAACAAATATCCTCACCAAAAACCTTGACCCTGGTAGAGCTCTTCAAGATTTTGCCAGGCTTGACTCTGACGTGGCAAGAGAACGTCTGTCCATCATCGAGGATTTGGACTGGAGAGAGGTGGAGTCTGTAGTCTGCACCCAGCTTGACTCTGTCTTTGAACAGTGTGGAATTGCTGATGCGATGCTCTTCGGTGACAAGCGTTTCCCAAGTTCCATTATTCTCCTGGTGAGAAACATTTTTGCCAGTTATGGAGCACTCAGCTGTCGGATTCTGGATTAGATATTTCACAAGCATTAATTATTTTATTTTTTATAAAATAGAGAGGAAGAATGAAGAATTGAAATTAAAAGACATTTTAGCATATTACGAGATAAAGTATCAGTACATTTGACTTTAAATTAAAAACTATTGTCACCCTCTTTTAACACATGGAAATCTGCTGCTTTTCTAACTAGATCTTACCTTTCATAATCCTCCCCAAGCTGCCTGTCTGGGGTAGGAGTTGAGGAGTGAAATGGGGGGCTCCTGGCAGATCCTAATTCTCATTTAGAAAGTTCTGACGTCTCACTGCTAAGATGCCCTGAGGAGGCTGTTCTAGTTGTGTTTATCAAATCTTCACCTGAACTGGATGATTACAGCCATCCCGATCCCTTTAGAAAAGGTCTCATTTCGGTTCCTCTTAGAGCATGCAGTAGGATCAGGTAAAGAGGAACAGAGGGCACAAAATTTAAGGAGGTACTCATTCTCGGGGTCTTGCAAGTGAAGGGTCAGCACTTGAGAGTGAGTACTTCCTTAAATGTGGGCCTTGGGCACCTCCTTCTCTCAGCCTAGTGGTGTTCCTAGTCCTGTGTCCTTATTTCGGTGTTTGTCCTAGCCTCAAAGGGGATGTATGAAGAGGAGGCTGCAAATATGAATCTGAATTTTGGAGAGCAAAGCTTATTTGAAACACCTGGTTCCTCTATTCCATATCCTTTCTTGGGTCTGTGAAGAAAAGCCCCCATTATCCTTTCCCATCCATCATTTCCTTGGACAACTCCCTGGGGTGCCACAGTATTGGGGGGTGTCAGTGGATGTGCTCACTAAGGTCCAGTGAGGAGGGGGTTCTTGAGGGGCACAAGGGTAGAGAAAGGGTTGGGTCCTGAGACCCTGTTAGTGTAACTCAATATTCTAAATTGAGCTGCTTTGCAAACACTCTGATACACGAGCTCCTCCTCCAGATACTCTAATTCAATTGGTCTCAGGTAAGGCCCAGGCTGGGGCTTTTTTAAAAAGGCTCTCAAGGGAGCCAAGGCTGAGAACCACTGGCCTAAGTTGAAACAACAGGTGAATCATCGTGCACAGGTGTCAGGGGAAATGGAAGGAACTAAGGTGGAGAATGGTAAACAGTGATACGTTTAACAGGGGAAAAGTCATAAAATAATGAAAGTAAAGATCTGTGACTTGGAATCTCTAGTTTTAAAAATTAGGCAGATTCAGGGAGGAAGAAATGGAAGCCAGGTGAGTGAGTAAATTCAAGTATGGACAGAAACAGAAACACGAAGGCGCACTTCTTAAATAGTTTAATTATATAGATAATTCAGAATATACTTAGTAGAAATGCATATGTAAGACACAACTCTTCAGCAAAATCTGGCTAGGATTTGTATCAGTCTTACATACAGACGGTGCTGTAGCCTACAACAAATCACACCCTGCTAAAGTCTCACCCCTGAAGCAATGTGCATTCCTTTATAGCTTCTTAAAGAAGGACCTAAGTGTCTGTGCTACTGTCTTCCTAATGAGGAAGACTACTAGAAAACCACAGGGAGAAAGATTGTATCTCAAAATACAATACTCCTCAGGGGTCCCCAGAGGAGCCCTGAGTGTTGGGTGGTGACAGCAGAAGACAGTGGAAGGCGCGTCCCTCAGCGGCTGGTCCGGAGGTCAATAAATAAGGAAGCAGGCGCCCCCTGCAGGCCCTTTGGCACAATAAGGTATATTTGACAGCCTCTCGTCTTATGCATGGGGACTGTTTTGTGAGGATTTTGGAGTTTAAAATGCTTCTTGATCATTTAATATACGATGTGACATTTGAAAAATTTCTATCTGTCACTTTGTTTTTGGAATAAGGGCAGTCACATGCTGAGTTTAGAGACTGGTGAGAAAAACCACTTTTTTCTTTATTATGTAGCAGGGTGTGTGACTGGCCAAGGTGGTTTAATTGGTAGAGAAAAGATACAAAGAAAAATCCAATTTATCCAAAGATTTGTTTTTCTGGGCAGTTGAATTTTGCAGAGGGAGAAATTTGTTCCTTCACTGGGAAAGATGGGATTCAGTTGCAAAGACTGCCTTGTAACCTACAAGATGAGGAGATCCTGAGAGATTCTAGAGCCCCCATTTATAAAGGGGCCAGGGCAAGAACCTGCATGTGAGTGGCTGTCTTCATGGGGCAAATGGCAGGAGAGGGGGAAAAAACTAGCACAGGGAAACAATGAGACAACTAGGGCTGGGAGAGTGAGGAATCATACTAATATTATGCTGTGACCACTATTAACATTGTGTATTCTTATTAGTCTTAGGTTAAATTTATTTAGCACCTACTATGTTCTAGGCACTCTGTAAAGTTCTTTCAAGTCTTATGTACTTCTTACAACAATCTGGAATACACTGAGGTTAAATAACTTGCTCAAAGGTCACACAAAGCAAGAAGGTATTAAGTCACAACATCAAACAGCGAGAATGCCCAGAACCAGGGACAACATGCACTAATCAAAGACAACCATAAAAAGTTTAAAAAAACTTTCTGGAGTATCTGAAATGAGAAATTTAAAAGAAATATCAGAAAACGAGTGCCTTTATATACATTGTAGATTTCAGGGGTGTGGGCAATTTGCTGATTGAAAGGATCCTTGGTGATAGATGTTGTAGAGCATACCTCAACTCCTACCTGACAGTAGTGATCTTAGGTAACCTGGTCTGCAGGAAACAGACTGGTAGGGGTTCTTGTACAGAGCGTTTATTTCTACCTGTTTTTCTTTTCTTTTTCTGTTATTCAAAGAAAAAAAATTATCCACTTTTTAAAATGTTAAAAAAAATTTCTAAAATTTTATGGATTCACACTTTGGTAGACATTTAAATCTAAGTTCTTGAAAGAATGTAGATTTAACTAACTAACATACATGATACACCTGTTCTAGTCCTGGTGCTTAGTAGGTGTTCACTAATACAAGCTCACTATCCTCCAGTCTCACCTTTGATCAAGCTGCTATTTCGTAAGTATTCACTATGTGCCTGGCTAAATTGAGAAATTATGGAGAATCATTGCTATGGTTTGAATGTTTTTGTTCCCTCAAAAACTCATGTTGAAACTTAATCCCAAATGCAAGAGTATTTGGAAATAGAATCCAATGGGAGGTGTTTAGGTTAAGAGGGCTCTGCCCTCATAAAGGGATTAATGCCACTATAAAAAGGGCTTGTGGAACTGCGTTCTCTCTTTTCTACTCTTCTGCCGTATGAAGACAAATTGTTCTTCCTCTCTGGAGGATGCAGCATTCAAAGGGCCATCTTGGAAGCAGAGAGACCAGGCTCTAATCTGCTGGTGCCTTGATTTTGGACTTTCCAGCCTCCGGAACTTTGAGAGAGTAAATGTCTGCTCTCTGTAAATTATCCAGTCTCAGGTATTCTGTTATATATAGCAGCACAAAATGGACCAACATAGTCATAAAGCCATGAATTGTGCAATCTGTTCTCCTGCCACTGTCAACCCTTATACTACCCTTGGGGGACATGATGGCCATGAAGCCCAGGAAACACAGTCTGACTAGAAAATACTATTTCCTGACAGTATAAATATATCAAGGTCTCAACACAAACAACAGCCTGCCTTTATTTAAAATTTTGATATTTTTTTCATCATGAATTTTTCCTGGCTTTTGATTTTTAAAAATATTGTATTAAAATGTCTATCTTGATTACTGATATTTTGTGCTTCCTTAAATTTTGCTCTCAAATTTGAAAGCCTTACTCAACTCACCCAAACCCTAGCCCTTAGTTCACACAGCTGGTGGTAGAGCCAGGACTTGAAAACAATTTCCCTCAACAGTCATGCTATTAATGACTTTGCTGCATACAGCCTCACAAAAGCAGTAGAAGGCATGGTCCTTGCCTTTTCTGCTTACAGGCTACTTGAGGAAAAGAATAAATTTATAAGAAAGACAAATACAAAATCCAGGCCCATAAAAAAGAAACAAATGTATAATTAAATTATGTACAAGAGTTTGATAAAATAATTAGTATGATGAGGGCTGAGTGGGGTCACATAGAATCAGGAAAAACTGCTATTATATGCCCTTTAAAGACCTGACAAATCCTAAAATAATTTGTTGAGGCTTTTTTTGTTTTTGTACTAGAATCAGAATTTTTAATCCAGAAGAGGCACCTTGGTACTACAGGTTGAGTATCCCTTATCCATGGGAGCAGAAGTGTTTTAGATTTTGGATTTTTTTTTTTATTTTGGAATATTTGCATTATACTTACTGGTTGAGCATCCCAAATCTGAAAATCCAAAATCTGAAATGCTCCAACGAGCACGTTGGTACTCAAAAAGTTTCAGATTTTGGAGCATTTCAAATTTCGGATTTTCAGATTCGGGATGCTCAGCCAATTTGATTTAATGATGCTATCTCATCTCCGCGCTGGCCTGAGCTCCTTGGAGCCAGCTCCATGCCAGAGCTGGCTGCGTTGGCCACAGCTTGTGGCAGGTGCTGAGTGGCACAGAGCTCATTTGATAGCGGCTGTTAACCGTATCGATTGCTACTTCTTTATCTCCAAACTGTTTCCTGTGTTCACATTTCCCCCGTTTATTCTCCATCTTGTCAGTGCTGTCAGAGCAGGCTGCTTGCAAAGCTCCTCACGTCCATTTTCTAGAGTACCAGAACAATATTTTTCTAATCATTGCTCTTGGTTGTCAACACTTCGCACTTTGGTTAGCACTGTGTTTTTGATTAAAGACAATTACGATCAGCTGCCATCAGGTAAGAGGGTACAGTTTTGTTTCTGAATACCGAAGTATCCCATAAATATTGGAAGTCAACACTGTTTATAGTCCCATTTTACCTTTTAATTATAAAATAGCACAAATATTAAAGAAGAACATATTAAAGATACATTTATAGATAGAAATTTTAAGAAACATAAGCATCTAGAATTTAGTTATGTGCCTTTGTTAGTAATATTGAACTGTTTGAATTTGAAATATTTTTGTCCTTCTCTTCATGATTTTAAAGAGAAAAATTGTGGATTTCTTTATTTGACTTTGGGGATAAATATTACCCATCTGCACTACCAACTTTTACTCACAGGTCCCAGGGTTTCAGCGTAGTATATGTCTGTCTTTTGCCAGCCAACTGTTCTTTAATTATCCAGCTCAAACATAACCTTTTCTAAGAAGCTTTCCCAGGTCCATCTAGTCAGAATCAAACTATTTTCCCACCATGCTGCCATTTTTTACATTGTTATTAAAGGTGTATGTCATGGTAGGAAATCTGTAACCCTGCAGGACTTAGCACTCAAAGCAGATTCACGTATGTTTATTGGATTGAATTGAAATTTATACTGTGGGAAATCAAGATGATAATTTGGTATGAAAACAGAATTTTAGAGTATATTTAGAAGCTTCCAGAATAAGCCTGGAGAATTTCCGTGATGACTGTATGCTTGTGTCCTACTGCATAAAATGGGAAAAATATCACTTATCCCCTTATCCATCAGCTGCATCTCATCTACACATTCATAGCCTATGATTTCTTATATATCACCTCACCATTTACATAGACCGTTAATTTCTATTAAAGGGTTAATCCTTTGTGTTTACTCAGTTCCCTTCATTCTAGAATGATGTTAGATTCACTGTCTACTTGCACCCGACGCTGGTCTACCTTTGTGTAGTCACAATCCGGAAATGTAACTTTCCGAAACTCAAAGTATCTGTCCCACTAACACATTTAACACAGCCTCGGCATGGGATCAGGTACGTAGAGCAAATGGGTTTATTTTATGAGACCGAGAATCCCAATAATAACCTTTCCCATGAGGATTTTAACTGAATTAATTAGATTTTATAAAACTTCACATACAGGAAGACACAACTTTTTTTTTTCCAGTGACCTTAATAATTTTAGTTTGTAAAATTCTTTCCAGGCTTTCCTGAAGCGCTAGGGGCAGAGAGCCTTGAGCTTCCTGGAGCTACCAAGTTCGGTGTTCAGATTTCTGCCCTTCTGAGCTCATCTGCATCATCTTTACTTTTTAACCTCTTTCTAAATGCTACATTATACCATGTTGGTAAGGGCAATTGGCTTACAATTATGGTTATTATTGTTAGTCTAACAAGAGATTAAAGACTGAAAATATGGATTGGAGAAAGTATTTATATCCTTTGCGGAAAAGACATTAGAGGGTTTCATATCAGACTTGCTGAATCCCACTGCCATCAGCAGTGCGGGGCCGGATGTAAATCAGAGGAGCAAATAGATTTTGACATTTAAAAAGGGAATGCACTGTTGGAATTTAATCAGCACATTTGCCAACACGAGGTTCTTTTTGAAGAGAGGTTTCTTCCAAAAAGATTCCTCAAGTTGTCTATATCATGATGCATTCTTTAAAGTGTTTGCGTGGCTTGACGTTTTAGTTGACGTTTAGGACGCACTCTCTCACTGTGATCTTGCATGCACTCCGTCTGACCCTCATTTATCCTAAATGTCCCAGCAGGATCCAAAGATAATGCCTATGTAGCCTTCTCGTGTCTTTGAAGGAAACTGCTTGATAAAGGATGTCTTATCAGTTATCTCGTCTTAGATCCTTAATCAGCTGACGCTCATTAATCAATCAAACAGCATGAATTCAGTGACTGTCAATTTAACATGAGGACAATGAATAAGACAGTGGGGAAAGCGGACAGACACAAACAAATTCATTAGATCATTTAAGTATTTTTGAGTGCCTGTGATCTAGGCTTTATGCTTGATGCTAGGGAATTTTGAAGCGAATGGTCAGGTTTTTTGCCCTGGAGAAGCTCAAATGTCACATAAAAGGCACAGACTGACTGAAGGCTTTACATTTGCTTGGAAAAACAGATGGCACACCCATGAGATAAGAACACTACAGATTAATTTACCTGACAGCCAAAATCTCTACAGTAAAGCTTTATTAAACCAATTCCCATTGATAGTGAATTTGTGATAATTACAGTAGGGACTTTTTGCCCTATTGGTAAAAAATATTAATAACATAAGTAAGATATAAACAATGCATTTTCATTACTGTAATGTTTAGTATAAGTATGTTTCTGCCCTTCTGAGATCACCTTCGCTTTTTAACCTTTTTCTAAGAACTACATTGCATCATGTTTGTTAAGAACAATTGACTTACACTAATAGTAGACATGATGCCAAGGAAGCTTTTCTCTTTGGAAACCAGATCCTATAAAAAGAAAATATGTTTTGTGACAGATGACAAAGAGTCATTGTAGATTTCAGAACAATTTGGGAAATATGTTTTAGAATATATTTTTCTTTTCATGTTACTTACTATCCAAAAAAATATCCAGACAGTGAAAAATTATCAATAGATTGTATTTTAAGGTCTTTATGGAAGACAGTTATTTTGGATTTGGCACACCCCCAGAAAAATCTTTTTATGTGTAGGGTCTAGTTTCTAGGAAAGCCCACAAAAACCTAGGTAACTTGGAACGTGAATAATCAGTTATGTGAATTATTTTCCAAATTGTGTCAGCTGTTACATTCGTGGGGAGATCTATGAGTTTTGTAAGAATTTTAAAATCCTGTGTTTTGCATTTTGATGACAACTTGAAAAATTAATATACAGTAATCATATTCAGGATCACCTAAATAAACACCCTGTTATGTGATTCTTGAAATCATTTTATGGTTATATTTATAATTGTGTTAGTCTCTTGTTACCATTTGATTTAACAGTTTTAGATTTTACTATATGTGTTGGTTAATAGCTGGCTGCCATTTGGTTGCACACAATTCCTTCATATTTCTTATTATGTTCATATTGATTTTGTTTGCTTATTATGAGAAAAAACTGAGATAACTCCCATTTGACAGATATGTTAAATCACTAGGATTTTAGTTTTTAAGATTACCTTTAGATTTTAAAAATAAAATGACATCATATGGCAGAATAATGTTGCAGACTAATGATAAAATAACAAAAGCAGACAGAGCAGGTAAACGATACATTCACATTAAGGGGCAGGCAAAATTAAATTATAGATCTGAATAGATGAAGTTTGCAATATTTCAAGTAGAGAAAAATAGTGGGAGAATTGAGTCATCACACAGGACATGGTAAACAACTAAATACTTAACTAACCATAACTACCAAAGTGAATACTCAGTGGAATTTTTTAAATTGCTAATTTAAAAATATTAGTGTTATATTTTAGGGTGCCCTAGTAATTTATTCCATCAAAATAATAGACCAGTACTTATTTTTGCACTACACATTATTTTTAAAATTGAAAAATTTCTCAAAGATCTGGATTTCTGGCTTTTTTTTTTTTTTTTTTTTTGCAAGTTTGAAGGCAGGGCAATTACGGGCAGGCAGCCCCGTGAGGCATTAATAGAGCTGAGTAGTGACTGTTTCTTACACAAGTCCTGATTTCCTGCACATTTTCTGCTTATATTTTAGAAGCATTAGAGTTTGTGTTTCCTGATCTAAAGCAATGTTGGATATATCCCAATGATGCAGTAATAAGGGTTCTGTGGGGAAAGAAAACCCAAAACATATCTCTGCACATGTATTTTTTAAAACAAATATTTATGAGTAGAGACTTCTGCTGGATGTGGCTCCTCTGCAGGGCACCTTCATGCTTTGTTCTCTCTACAGTCATGGTTTGGTATAGAGACAGAAATAGAAATTAACCTTTAGGAGCTGATTTTTAAATTAACCCACTGCACTCACAGGCCCGGAGGCTTGCCCGGTTAGAAGGAATCTGAGAGTGTCTTTTCCTTCCTTTCCTATCCCTCCCCCAACCACTGGCATAATGCCTGCCTCTCAAGTATGCTTCCTTCCTTATTATTACTTGTTATTCATTATACTTCATTAATATTTAAAGATCATTGCAGTTATTCACTGAAAAAGGCAACACTTACCACCAACCATGCAAAGGTGAACTCAGATGAAATTTCTGAGGAGATATTTTGAAAGCATGGTATTTCCAGAGTCCGATTTATCTCTATTTCTATTGTAGGGTTGCTTCTCCATTCATCCTGTGTACCTGTAATAAACATAAGGTTGAAAATACACGGAACTTTGATTGATTTATAAAGTGCTTTTTATAGACAAGACAAGAACAGTTTTAGTCCAGAGATTCCTCTATCCTCAGGGTAACCTACGAAGCAAGAGGCAAAACCTCATGACAGCCTCATTGCATAAATGGCTAAACTGAGCCACTGAAAGGCACAGAGAGTTGCTTATCACTGAAAAATTACGGAGAACCTACCCTAACACAATCCAAATCATCGTCTGGCGTGTTCCTTTGCTTTAGCCCCAGATTGGTGCTTTGGTCTTTAGGTTACATTTGCTAGATCAGATAGAATATAAAACTTTAAAACCTGGCCTTTGTCTTTTTGAAAATATTATTTAATAGACTATTTTTTAGAGCAGTTTTTGGTTCACAGCAAACTTGCGCAGGAACTGCAGAGAACGGCCAGGGTATCCCCTGCCCTCACCCACTCACAGCCTCCCGGCCATCAACATCCCACACTGCAGTGGAACATTTGTTACAATTGATGAACTCACATTGACACGTCATCATAACCCAAAGTTCAGAGTTTGCATTAGGGTTGACTATTAGTCTTGTACATTCTGTGGGTTTGGACAAATGTATAATGATACATACTCACCATTGTGGCATCATACAGAATAGCTTCACGGCCCTCAAAATCCTCTGTTCTCTGCTAGTCATCCCTCCCTCCCCACCAACCCCTTGCAAACACTGATCTTTATAGCTAATGGTCTTTTTAGAGCTTATAAACATTCCTCCAAATAACCAATGACACAGAAAAGTATATAAGGAAACTCTGAGGAAGCATTCTTAATGAATTATTTTCATTTTAAAGATGATATGAGATAAATACCTGTTTTATAGTCCCTCTTTTGGGGAAAGTTATATACACAGACATACACATTTGTGACTAAACTATATAAACATCGAAGGATAATTTATACGTGAAAACAACCATATCATCCTAATATCCTAAAAATATTATATTCTTTTTTCTATATCTATTCAAATCTTATTTGTATGCATCTATGTTTTCTTACACTTTGCAATCCTATTTACCAATGAAAGTTATGTGTAATGTTACTTTAAAACGTTTTGCATGACTCTTGAACTATTTGTGGTTGAAATTTTTGGAGGCTTTATATTATTCCATTATACATACACATCATCATTTGTTTAGTCATTTCCAATTATTGCATCATTATGCTCTTTCATGTTAGGTTTTTACTTTATTTTAATCTATTACACGATATATAGCAAGGATCATCCTTATACTAATAGCTTTCTTCTGACCATTTAGCTACTTAAGATAAATTTCCAGAAGTGTAATTAATGGATCATTGAGTATGAATATTCTCATTGCTACCAACAGTATATATATATTTTAAAAATGGAATATTTCTCAGTTTAAGAATATTATATCTAGCCTTTAGATTGTTGTTATATTTCAATCTTTCATCAATATCAGCTATTCTCTTTACCAATAATTCTTTCCTTTTCCTTTCTCTAATTAAAACCAGATCTACCCATTAGGGCACATCTTCCCTGCATCATTCTCAAATAGTGGTTGTTTATTTTCTTGTGCCCTTAATTCCTCAAGCTCAGGAGGTGGGATCATTGCCTTTCTTTCTCTCTATTGCCGCTTTCAAATATTGATTCAACCCCACAATTTATGAAAAAGTGCCCCATCACTTATGGTTAAAGGCATTTAGCTATAACAGTACTTTCAAATGGAGTCATCTGTATACCACCATCAAAAATTTTTTGCTGTATTTGCATACCACAATTGCTACTATTTCACTTTATTTTTGAAATTATTGTAATTTTTTTACTCATATAAATTTATTTTAAACATACTGATCTAGGCAATAATATCTGTGAAGTCCATGAAATCCACTCAATATGTTAATTATATTTTAATGAATATTATCCAAATACACGAGTATTACATTTTTATAAACTTTGTTCAGATTCCTGGAAGTTGGAAGTACAAGTGACAATACTTTTCAAATATTCCTGAAAACTACTAAAACAGACAGAGTAACTAGGGCAGAAGAACTAAAAACACAGATAATATCTGTAAGAATGCTAAATAATAATGCATCCCCATTAATATGTGGGACAAACCACTAGACCACTGTGTTATCAGCAGCTGTGCAGAAAGAAGCAGAAAGATCAACTGGCACTTAGAACTGGAGAACCCTGCCCCCAACAATAGGTAATCACTGAAAAGACAGTAGACTAATCTAATCTGAGCATAGCAGCTGAAATGGAGAAAAGAGTTTGCAGGCATCAAACCATCAGTGTGTTCAAGGGAAATAAGAAAAGGATTGTCAGCACTGGAGCAGACAGGGCTTCTCAGGACATATGCCACACCAAGAAGAAGCACCAAGAAGAAGAATCTGAATTAAACAAGACAGGCCCGAGAGGAAAAATCAAAGAGGCAATTTAGGTAAAAGTAAGGGATAGAAGCAAAGGAAATACAGAAAGTACAATGGCAAATTATTTATCTTGAAAATAAGAGAAGAGGGGCTCTGGAGACAATGAACACTCTAGAGAAGCTAGCCTGGCCCAGCATTCCATGATAAGAATAAAAATGCATTTAACTTAAACATGAGCAATAGAAAAGGAATGAAGTAGAACAACCTATAAAGATACTATAAGCAAAAAAGGAATGGAGAAGAAAATAACATTCCTACAACAATGACAGCCTAGTAACAAGACAGGACCACAAAATAAATAAAAACTATAGCTTAATTACTCAAAATGAGCCAAAAGAAATAAAGAAAATAACATAAACTGTGCAAAATTTTGGAAAGACTGGTAAATGAGTTCGTTGGAAAAAAGAAGACTTACAAAAGACAGATGGCAGAATTCAGGAAAGGGTTTGAAATGATTTTTTAACACATTAGCTCTCCTATGAATTGTATTTAACTCATGCTAGGAACCAGTCAGGGGCCTCGTGAAGCATATGTAACTCACACATCTCACATGTCTCTTACAATTAATGTTGACAATTTAAATGTATATAACTCATGTACAGAAAAAAACAAAAAATAACAAATTTTTCATTAAATTAGAAAGGATCATTCTGTTTTCAAAGTTGTTATTCTATTTTCGTAATAAAACACCATGGCCCCAAAGAAAAAAATTTTTTTTTCTAGTGGGGCAATGTCTTAAAATCACTCCAGAAATGCAGACTAAACTAGAACAAAATCAAAAACATACAAACACAAAAGCTAATCCATTAAAAAATAGAATAAGGAAAATAAATAAATAATTTTAAAATAAAAGAAAAAGGAGATAAAAGAAAGTCAAAGAAAATGATATACAAAGCAGACAAAAGTATATGTATAATAGAAGGCATTAAAGGAAAAAGTCAAAGCAATGAAACAGAACAAATATCAAAACTCATAATTTGAGAAAAATTTCTTAAATAAAAAATCACTAGAAAATATATAGTGAAAGATTACACTGCAAAAGTAGGAAAATAGACTGAGAATGGGAAACATTAACATATTCTTTTGAAAGTATTGAACAAAGTTAATTACGTGGAAAGAAAATTGGATTGTTATTAGCTTTCTCATGGCAATTCTATACCAGAAAATAATGGAATAATATATTTAATATAATCAAGGAAAGAAAATGTAAACCAAGGAATTTATATTCAGCAAAATTAATCTTTTCATATAAAAACTGCAGGAAAATGTTAATGTCATGCAAGAACTCAGAAAATATTGCTTTCACAAGCACTTCTTGAGGATTCTCCAACAGAATACACTTCAGACTGGAGATTATATTTACATAAAGACTGGTGTTAAATATCGATTATGTATTTACCTTTAGCACTAACAATACATGATTACTATAAGGAAAGGAATAGTAATAAATGTGTTTTAAAATAAAGATAAAATGTAAGTATCAAAACCTGGGGGGTAGAATTGAGGGGCTTCTGCTTATGGGAGCATGTAGAGATCAGTGAAAAAAGACAAGTATAAAACTGGGCAAAAGTGTTAAAAACAACAATTTCAGCACCCTGGAAATCAACCAGAGGTAAACATCAAATTGGGAACCATTTGTTCTTGAAAAACCACTAGAGCTTCAGTTAAAACAGCAGGAGTCTTCAGCCTTTTTGCCTATGGCTCCATCCATTCAATTCACTACCTTGGTCATTAAGAAATGTAGTTTTGGCAGAACAGAGTTGGCTACAAAAGCAGGTTTCCCCCTACCCCCTAACAAGGGGCAGGCTTAAGTTAAGTCTAGGGGTGAAAACTCTTCACTTTTTCACCCAACAAGGACAAACTTCGTAGGAAACAAATAGAAAAAAACTGAAACTTGGTTTGTTTTTGTTTTTCCCTTCGGGATGAGTGGCTGCCATGGTTTGAATGTTTGTTCCCTCCAAAATGCATGTTGAAATTTGGTTGTTGTTGTGGCAGTATTAGGTTAGAAGGTGGGACCTTTGGGACGTGAGAAAGACATGAGGGCATTGCCTTCACGGGTGGGATTAATGGGCAAGTTTGTTTCCCTTTTGCCTCTTTGCCCTTCTGCCTTCTGCCATATGAGTACATGGTGTTCCTCTTTTCCAGAGGATGCAGCAAGAAGGCCCTCACCAGATGTCAGTGCTTCGATCTGGGACTTCCCAACATCCAGAACTGTGAGAAAATAAATTTCTGTTCTTTATAAATTACTCAGTCTATGGTGTTCTGTCATAGCAGCACAAAATAAACTAAGGCAATGGCAGACCAGATAGACGTTTAACATAGAGATCTTGGAAATTAGAGAGTCAAAGAATGAATGAGATAAGTTCTTCATTCACCGTGGCCTGACTGGAAAACTATAACCATGAGTGGGGGAGACCTGAGAGAGCCTTGCAAAAAGTAAACTCCAAGGGGGTATGGATAACTGGCTGCAACTTTGAATGCAGTCCCGAACCCACACACAAATCCATGTATAGAGGATGGAAGCTTAATTTGAACAAACTTTTGCCAAAGTCATTGGTTGACTAATAAGGGGGCTTTGCCAATGCAGGGGCAACTCCTTGGGAGCCAAATTAAAAAATAAGAATTAGTATGAAAAACTGAGCTGAGACAGCAATGGCTACACACTGCAAAGAAAACAAACTTAGTAATTTAAGTACAGGTGCATAACTAAAATTAAAAAAAAAACAACTATAAACTGAAAAAAAGTCAAAATATAGAGTTGTCACATATACATATATATATATACACACTGTATATATAATATATATACTATATATATACTATATATACACACACTATATATGCACACTGTATATACACATTATATATACTATACATATGTATATATATGTGTGTGTGTATATATACACACATATTTAAAAAATGTCCAGTTTTCAACAAAACTATAAGACATCAAGGAAAGTGTGACCCATAGTTAGGAAGAAGGCAACTAATTACAACTGAGTCTGAGTAGACACAGATTTAATAGACTTAAAAGCAGGTATTATAAGTATGTTCAAAGGATTAAAACAAGATATGATGACAATGACTCAGTAAATAGGGAATCTTAGTGGAGAAGCAGGAAAGTATAAAATGAGCCAAATGTGTATTCTAGAATTGAAAAGTTAATAAAAAAATAAAAATATAACTAGAGATACTCAACAGCAAATTTAAGGTGACAGAAGAACCAGTGTATCTGAATATCGATCAATATAAATTATCTAATCTGAAGAACAAGGATAAAAAAGATTGAAGAAAACTGAACAGTACTTCAGGGTCATTTAGGACTATATCAAGTGTACTAACACGTGTGAAACAGAAGTCATAGAAGGAGAGGCAAAAGAAGAAGGAACAGAACAAATATTTGAAGAAACAATGGCCAAAAACTACACATATTTAATTATTAAAAATACTTTCCCATAAATTAATCTACACATCCAAGAATCTTAACAAAATCTGAACAGGATAAATAGAAAGATATATCCACTTAGGCACATCATAATCAAATTACTGAAATCAAAAGAGAAAAGGCACATCATAATCAAATTACTGAAATCAAAAGAGAAAGAGAAAATTATCAAAACAGCAATTGAATGAGCGAAAATTGAAACAAAACAAAAATAAAAACAACTCACACATGCAGAGCATCAATAATATAATTAATGGATTATTTCTAATCAGAAATAATGGAGATCAGAAGACATATTCAGAATACTAAAAGAAAAGAAAAAGAAAAAGAAGAAAGAAACAGGCCACCAAGAATTTTACACCCAGTGAAATTATCCTTTAAAAATAAAAAGGAAAAAACCTGAGAGAATTCTTTGTAAGCAGATTTTTTTTCTATGTAAAATATAAAACTGAGACCTTTAAGCTGAAAGGAAATGAAACCAAATAATAACTCAAATTCGTGGGATTAAATGAAGAGTATAAGAAATGATAAATATGTGGGTAAATATTATAAATAAAATACTATACATATATATATTTATCTTTTGTTTTCTCTTAATTTCTTTAAGGAACATGAGATTCTTTGAACAATTAGTTGTAACACTATACTATTGGGTTTATTTTATATATTACATATATGTTCAATTTATTGTATATATTCTATATTACATATTTTGTTAATGTATATGCAATATATTTGATAATAATACAAAGAAATTTGGAGGAATTATGCTGAACTAAGTTGCAAGAAAAAAATAGATATAGAAATAGACACGTGAATATTCCTGACATTGGAGTTATACAACAAGGATTTAAAAATAACTTTTTTCAATATATCCAAGAAAATAGAGAAAAAGATGGAGGAAGTAGATGAAAACATAGGCTATTTAATTAAAAATTACAAATCTATCAAAAATAATAATTTAAAAACACAATATCAGAAATTAAGAATGATGAGGTCAAAAACTTACTGGACATCATAAAAGACAGAATTCATGAACTAGAAGATAAATCAATAGAAAATATCTAAACTGAACCACAGAAAAGAAAAAAGTAGAAAATATAGAAAAAAGTATTTGAGATATATAAAAATATGAATTTAGGCCACGTTTTATACAACAAACCCAAAATTACAAATTCAAATGGCCAGAATAGCCAAAGCAATCTTAAGTAAAAAGAACAAATCTGGAATCATCACATTACCTGACTTCAAATTATACTACAAGGGTAGAGTAACCAAAACAGCATGGTATCAGTATAAAAGTGTAGACATAGACTAATACAACAAAATAGAGAACCCAGAAATAAAACTATCTGCCTATAACCAACTGATCTTAGACAAAGCTGACAACATACATTGGGGAAAGGAGGCCTTATTCAATAAACCATGCTGGGAAAATTGGATAGCCACATGCAGAAGAATGAAACAGGATCCTTCTCTCTTGGAATATATAAAAATTAATTCAAGATGGATTAAAGACTTAAATGTAAGTCAAGAAACCATAAAAATTCTAGAAGAAAATGTAGTAGGCATTTCCCTAATGATAGGTGATGTTGAACATGTTTTCATATCTTTGTTGGCCATTTGTCTATCTTCATACTTACTCTTCTTCTTCCTGCAGTCTGACTTCCCTTCCATAATGCCACCAAAACAGCTCGTGTTAGATGATCAAAACTTCCATGTCCCAAAATACAATCCCCAATACCAACTTTATCTTCTCCAAAACTTCAGAATTGGTGGCTATTCCTTGAATGCCATATCATCTTCTAGGTTTCTGTGACCCAGTTCATCCCTGATTTTACTCTTGTCTCTTCAGTTACTCTGTGCTACTCCTCAAAGACTATCTTTCTCCACCCATCACCAAGGACTTGGTTGAAGTGTCACATGACTTTTCTCACTTTATTTTCTCTTTCTAGAGGATTTGTTTTACTTCCAGAACATTGGTTAGCATCCACACTCAGATGACTCATCAATTTGTATCTTCAGTTTAAACCTCTTTCCTAGATTAGAAATTGTATATCCAGCTGTTTGCCTAACATCTCCTGAATGTCTCAACTTCACTCCTATTTCAACATGTAGAAAATCAAACTCAAAATAATCCCTGCACAATCTGATCATCTTCCAGTGTTCCCTAATACAATGAGTAATTCACTCCTTTTTTTTGTTCTATATACCAGAAACAAAAGCATCATCCTCGACATCGCTTTTTATTTCTCCCTTCACATATGCAATCCACCCCTAAATCTTGTGGGGGTGAATCTTCTAAACTGAACACTCCTCTTCATCTACCTCATTGCCACTCTGCTTAATGGTACCAGCATCTCTCCTAGATTTCTGCTGTTGTTTTATAACTATTAATAATCTACACTATCCTCTCTGCCCTTCTTCAGTTCATTCTCTACATTTGGGCCACAAAGATGAATTTTTGAAATGCAAAACAAAAAAAGTCAAACAAAAAACCCACCTTTCAGTTACTTTCCACAGCCCTTAGGATAAAGGCAAAACTACTTAACTGGACTGATCAGTCTCTCTAGCCTCATTTTCAACTGCCTCCCCATCAATGCCTCTGCTTCTGCCATAATATCTTTTAAAATCCCCTACAGTTGCCATAACTACCTTTTGCCTAGAGCCTTGGCATGTCCTGTCTTTTGTAAAGCTCTGTGCTCTCCACCTTCACCTAGTTAACTCCAGCTGAAGCAGCACTTTCCCAGGAGACCTATTCTTTCTCCCTTTTTTTCTTCCTTCCTTCCTTCCTTCCTTCCTTCCTTCCTTCCTTCCTTCCTTCCTTCCTTCCTTCCTTCCTTCCTTCCTTCCTTTCTTTCTTTCTTTCTTTCTTTCTTTCTTTCTTTCTTTCTTTCTTTCTTTCTTTCTTTCTTTCCTTCCTTCCTTCTTTCTGGAGAGAAGGAAAGAGGAGTTTATTAATTT
>CAUYSK010100919.1:0-49547 GCA_963575035.1 Avahi laniger
AGGATGGGTATATTCACACCTAATGGGTGCAGGGTGCACTGCCTGGGGGATGGACATGCTTGAAGCTCTGACTCAGGTGGGGCAAAGGCAATATATGTAACCTAAACATTTGTACCCCTGTAATATGCTGAAATAAAAAAAAAAAAGAAATATCAGTAATCCTAACATCTGAAGTTCACTGAGCATTTACTATGTCCCAGGGCTGCTTCTGAACGTTTCGTGTGTGCTCCCTCAGTCCTCAGGACAAGCCTGTGAGGTGGGTGCTAAAATCATCCCCATTTCCTGAAGAGGAAACCAAGACCCACAGAGGTGGGTACCTTGCTTGGTTGCCAAACTCCCGAGTGGCAGAGCCAACCTCTGGAATCCCGATCTGCGGGGCCTTCAGCCTGTGTTCTTAAGCACTGCGCGTCCTGCCGTGGTGCCCTCAGACGTGGACACTTCACCATATGTTGGCAAGGGATCAAAGCAGTACAATGCCAATTTGGGAAAAGATTCATGTTTGTCCATTTGTATACGTAGGAAGATTTATGAGCTATACTGATATGCATTTGTTTTATAATCAAAAATTATAAAAAGTTTGGTGAAGGGAGTTTCTTAAATCTGAACAGCATCATAGGAAAGGCAATCCCAAACGAAGCCCCAAGGTCTGCTTAGAAGAGGAGGCGGCGTGAGCGGGAAGGACGGACGTGGAGCAGGGAAGTGAGTTTGCTCAGGAGTTGCTAAGTCCTGGTGGCCTTGGGCTTCTTGAAACTATGGGAGGCTTCACACACGGGGGTGGGGGCCCGTGTCCCGGGGAAGCAGAGCTCTGCCCCAGGTCCCACCTGGGCCCCATGCTGACTGTGGATGTGGCCTGGCTACCCCGTCACTGCCTCCCACCTGCTGCACGGCAGGCCTCGGCTTCTAAGGGAGGGGTCCCCAGACAGCAGGGGCTCGTCAGATGCCACTTGTCACCTGCCACTGTCTAGCCTTCTGGCTGGGCTCCCTCTAACTGGTGCCTGTGCCAGGTCCCTCTCCCCGGCACCTTCCCCAGCCGAGTTCCAGGTCTTGGCTCCTCCAGACCTGCCCATCTGGGGTCCTCAGACAGCACTGTCAACTGGGACACTCAGACCAGGGACCACACACACACTCAGGGCTCTGCGGGCAGCCCAGATTGGAAGCCCAGCATGGCCCTTCACCTTCCGAGCCTCAGAGTCCTCATATGGGAGACACCCTGAGTCGCTGCAGGCTCAGAGTCCGTGTGGGAAGCCCCCACCCAGGCAGGTATAATGCGGAGGCTGCTGTTCTCATCCCGACCCATTCCTGTTCTAATGGCTGCTTCAGTCAACAGGTCAGACCCCTTCCTCCTCCTCCTCGCTGCCCCCGCCCCTCCTCGGCTGTGCCCCAGATCTTCAATTTATGGTGTCCCATGACTGAGCAGGGCTTGAGAGCCCCAGCAGACTGGCTGGAGGAAGCCCACGGTATTTTGGCAAAGAACATTTGTCCCCTCCTTCTCCAGCCTGGTTCAAACTCTCACATGTCTGCTCTGGACAATGACAACAGCAACCACGTGGGTTTCTCTTCTTCCAGGGTTATCTCCTAGATACAAAACACACACACACACACACACACACGCCCAAGGAAACACGTTCAGGGGTGCTCACTGCAGTGTGGTTTGTGGTCTCATACTGGGGCATGCTCAGCGTCCGGACTGCAGGTGAAGCTACAAAGAATGACCCAGATTTAACCACACTGACACAGAGGGATGGCCACGCTCTGTTGTGAAATGAAGAACAAATTACTATGATCTCATCCAGAACCGCGACGTATGTGTGCACACGGAGCATCCAGGAAGGGGCTGCCCGCCCCTGGGCCTACCGCCGGGTCTGAATCTGATCACCCCCTCTTCTCATTCAGGGGCTCATCCTTTCTAAGACCCCACTGTTCTGCAACTCAGCCGTCCCGGGGCGAGCATACCCTGTGACTAACATCCGCCCTTGGCAGAGGAAGAAAGCTGGGCCCAGGGTGAGAAGGGAGAGGGAGGGAGAGCATGGTGTCCTTGCCTCGGCCAGATAGTCCCTGCTGGACTCCAGCCCTCGGAAACTAGCCCTGTGGGCCTTCCACAGCTCCCTGCCCCCCGCCCCCAGCCTGGCTGTGCTCTGAGAGTGGGGGCCCCCAGGGTGATGGAGGGGGATCTTGGCCCTGGCCCCTCGGTCTCTATCCTGGCCAGTGCTCCATGTTCTTGGGAACCGTGTGGGCCTGTCCTCCCTCCTCAGCTTCCCTCCTCCCTTCCCCTGCACAGTGGGGACCTTGGGCAGCACAGCTGGGTTGGGAGACCACAGCCTACAGGTGGGCAGCCCTGACCTCTCCCTGCAGCTGGAGCTGGGCTCCCCCTCCAGGGCCATGCCCTGCGTCACAGCCCAGCCTTGAGAACACGCAGGACACTGCCCCAGATTCCTGTTGTGGTCCTGCCCCCGCCATGCCTGCTCCCCCCACCCAGTTCCCAGCCTGCTGGGGGAGGGGCAGGATGCCAGTCCCTTCCGTCTTGTCTCTGGGCTGGCATGTCCTCTGGGGCACTGACTCCAAAGCCACTGACTGTGCCTGCGCCTGAGTGCCCATCCCATCCTCCTGGCCCACCACCACCAGGAGCCAGGCTCTCAGAGGTGAGAAATACCAGGTGGCTGTAGTTCGAATTGCCCCGCTGCCACTGAGCACTGGCGGCCTTTGCTGCGCCAGCACCTCCTCTTTGGCTCTGGAAGGGGTCAGGTGTTCTCTGAGCCTCAGCATCCTCATCTGTGGAATGGGAAAATCAGCCCCCTCAGTGGGGAGTGCTGCGGGTGAGAGGGGCTGAGAGGAGGGCCAGCCCAGGCCCTGGCACCCCGGGTGCCTGGCAACGGTAACTCCCTTCCCTGTGCCACCCTGGGAGTGTCTTCTTTTAAAAAATCATTCTTATAAGAGCCCTGGGCACTGGGCACAGAGGTGTGATTGTGGGACTACTCTCGTCTTACAGAGCTGAGGCCCAGTCTCCACCAAAGCCTGGCGGGGGCGAGGCAAGAAGCAGTCCCCTAGTAAGAAGCACGTGTGGTGGAATCGGGGCACCTTGGCCAAATATGTCTGTGGCTGCCACCAACTACACTGATTGCAGGGACCCTGTAACCTCATTGTACAGGCGGGGAAACAGGCTGAAAGTGGTGTTCCCAAGGTCACAGAGGCTCAGTATTAAGCCCATGCTGGAAGTAGCACAATAACCCCCCAGTCACCAACACTTGCTGAGTGCCATGTGTGCCAGCTCTGTGCTACCTCTGTCTGTGCCATGCTGCACCATGGAGCACAGATGGGCCTAGACCATCCCTGCCTGCCCTGGTCTCCCATCTACACTCAGGGGATAGCAATGACATCTGTGACAGAGGGGAGCTTAGAGGGAGGTTCTTTCCCAGCCTGGGCATCCTGGAAGGCTTCCCGGAGGTGGTGATGACCTGAGCGACTCGGAGAGGATAAGGATAAGGATAAGGGGGTGGAAAGAGGGCTCTCAGGCAGAGGGGACACCATGGCAAAGGCAGGAAGGCTAGAGCGTGTGTGGAGGGGCAAGAGCTGGAGGTTTACCGGGGGCAGAGTGCAGAGAATGAGCGCAGGGGTGTGGCCGCAGAGGCAGCGGGCAGGCTGAAGGGGGTCTCGAAGACCAGTCTCAGGAACTCGGACTTGGTCCTGAAGGCCACTGAAGGGGATCAGCTGGGGAAGGTTGTGGGTGAAAAGTCCCTTCTGGCTGCCCAGCCCTAAGGACGGATAGGGACTGGAGGCCCAGAGCAGGGAGCCGGCTGAGACCTGCGCGGTGGGCGGAAGCAGACTGAGGGGGACTGAGCATGGCAGAGGGAGGTGGCGGAGGAGGAAGGGTGGAGCCTGGGGTCCCTGGGTGGAGGAGGTGCATGGGAGTGGGCAGGAGGAGCAGCTGGGTTGGGGAGGGAGGGGCGCGCCAGGACGAGGTACCTGCAGGACCCCGGTGGCGGTGGCCAGCAGGTGGCTGATGAGGTCAAGTTTGCAGTCTTGGCGGGAGACAGTGGGTGGGAGAGCAGCCTCGGGAAGGGAGCGGATACTCCGAGTAGGGGGAAGTTGAAATGAAGGGGGGCTCAGGCACAAAGGGTGGTGGTGGAAGAGGAGCCCTCATTGCTGGGCACGTGCTGGAGGCAGGAGGACGGGGGCGGGAGCAGGCTGCCAGGGCTGCCACAGCTTCCCAAGGAGGGGATCTCCCTCCGCCGGGTCACGCAGGGCGGGTGATAGAGACAAAGCTGCCACCGGAGACCGTGTGAATGATGGCGCACAAAGCAGAACCACCTTCGTAAAAGCATCAGAGAGGAGGCGAGACAGTCAGGGATTGTCACAGAGATGAGGACAGGGCAGAGGAACACGATGCGGCACTGAGGAGGAACGATGCGGGTGAACCCCTCCACCCCTGATGAGCAAAACCACACACACGGCATGGTGCCCTTTAGATAAAGTTCAAAAGGAAATTGGGTGACAGTGATCCGAGAGGCATGCTTAGGTGGTGACAGCATAGAAAAGCAAAGCAAGGAAGTGAAGCAGGCAGAGTGGTCACATCCGCGAGAGCAGGGGTGCGGCTGGCAGGGGCACGGGAGGCTCGAGAGTGCTGGTGGTGTCCTAGTTCTTGACCTGGATGGTGGCTTAATGGATATCTGCTTTATGATAATTGGCTATATTCCATATTTTTCTTCAATACAATTTTGTGCATGTGGGTCGCATTTCACAATTTAAAAGGTTTTTGAAAAAAGAAGAGAAGATCTGCAGAGGGAGCCTCTGGATGTGGTTGGAGGAGGTGGCCCCTGGCGACCTGGGCCAGTGTTCCGAATGCCAGGCTGTGGGCTGAGGTCTGAGGCTGAGAAGGGACTCAGCGTCCAGCAGAGGCAAGGGGGTGGGGAGGAGGGTTTCCTGGAGAATGAGAAGACAGGAGGGAGGGGTGCATGGGGGGCAGGGGCTGGAGAGGCAGGGTGGAGCAGGGAGGGAGGCTTGAGACAGGTTGCTGGGTCTGAGGCAGTGTGGGTGGCAGGGCCGGCTGGGGCTGGAGTGGGTGCAGAAGGTTGGTTTGCTGGACTGGGCACGCACCCTCTCCTCCTTCTCCCCTCCCTGGGCAGCCATCCAATCACTGGGTCGCCAGGCCAGGAGGATCCATCGCCCGCAGGCCCCGGCCACCTGCATGTGTTTGCCTTTGCAGCCGGCAGAGGGCAGCCGCCTCCCACGGACACTCGGCTTCAGCCTGCGGAGGATGAGGCCAGCCTGAGCGCCTCACAGCTCATGTTGTGGGAGGGCATGGACGGGGGTGCCTTGCTCCCCAGCCCCAAGTGCACAAGACCCTCCTCCAGGCAGTCCACCCTGCCTTCCAAGACCTTAGCCCTGAAACTCCCATCTCAGAAGTTCTGATGATGGGGCCAGAGAGGCTCAGTGATTTGCTCAAGGTCGCGCAGTGAATCTGAACCTCAGCGGGGCCTCTGTCCTGGGCCAACTCCAGGGAAAACAGTGAGGCTGGGGGGGAGGATAGGGGCTTGGCACAGACCCATCCTGAAGTAGCCCCAACTCTTCCCTGCCACCTGCTACCTTCCTGCTGCCCCCAGACGGAGGAAGTCCAAACTCACCGTGTGGGAGAGGGCGAGGCCCACCCAGCCCCCAGCTGCTCCAGCCCCCGCCCGTAAGTCAGCCCGGCTGAGGGCTCTGACGGTGTGGAGTAGGGACGAGCCCACCCTGCTGTGCTTGGCTGATTCCTGACCCGCAAAACTTGGGATGTATAAAAGAAAAAATTATTGTTTTAAACTACGTTTTGGGGTAGTTGGTTATGCAACAGTCGGTAACTAGAACATTCTCCCTGACCTCTCAGACCCCTCCAATGGCTCCCACTGCCCTCGTGATAAATTTCCAAGTTGGAACGTCAAGGTGGTCCACCAGACGTAACTAGACCCCTTTCAGAATTCAGCCCCGGCCACTCCCCGCAGGGGCCCAGCCTTCCGGGCCCTTTCCACCGTCAAGCTCACCTCCCTGACCCACACAGCCCTCCCTGACCCACACAGCCTGGCACTCCCTACCGGTCAGGGACCACCTACACGTTCCCCTCCAGCTCCGGGAGACCCTGGCAGCAGCGGAGGGCCTCCCTGCCTCTCTGACCTCCTCAGACGGAACCTTTGACCTGCTCCTGCCAGATTTCCCACCATTCGATAGGCAGAACTCCTGCAGGTCCTCTCGGAAGATCAGAGGCCTCTCTTGGCTACCTCAGTTATCCAAACCTTTTAAGGGAATTTATTTCTTTAAAATAAAATGGAAACATTCAGCTTGAAAACTGGTGCTGGCCTCCCCCTGCTCCAGAGGTCTGGGAGCAGGAGCCCGGATCTGAGGGATGAGAGGGAGAGCCTGGCGGCTGGGCCCAAAGCTTTGCTGAAAGAGTCCAGTATTTTCCCTGGGGTTGGGGCTCACTGCGGCTAAGCAGCCCCCTTACTCCCGGAAACACCCAGGCCAATGCCACCGGGTCCCTGGGCCCTCTGTCCTTGGCCACTGCCCAGCCAGCCGAGTTCCCTTCCCACCCACTGTGGGACCGTATGACGATAGGATCCCTTGGCCGCAAGAACAAGCTTCTTTTTTCCCTCCATTCACTTTGAACCGCATCACCAGCACAGGGCAGGCGAGGGAGGACCGTGAGCCGCTGTGTGGTGGGGACACTGAGGCAGCAAGGGTGTGGCTGAGCGAGAGCAGCTGGGGTCCAAGGCACAGAGGGTGGGGCTGGGGCGGTTTGGGCAGGGAGGTCTCTGCGATGGGGCCTTGCCTGGGGGGTGGGAGCCTGGAGGAGACATAGCACTGGTGGGTCCCTTCTCCATCTGCACCGCCCCAGGGGTGCACCGTCCCAAGCCCCATTCTGGACTCTGTCTTGGTATGTATCTGCCTTCTGCCTGCTCCCCGGCAAGGCCTGACAGCCGTGTTTCCACCCCTAGGCTCAGCTCTGTTGGGGGGTGGGGAGATCCCTGCCCTGAGAGTAGGAGGGGCCCTGTCATGGGATGCAGCTCACACCCTCCGAGTGTAAGTGCCGGGGGAGGGGCAGCAACAGGGGAGGGGTGGAGCTGGCCCTTTGAGGTACAGGTGAGGACTGGGTGGGACCCGAGGTGTGGAGAGCAGCCTGTGCAAAGCTGTGGGGGCCAATGCGGGCCTGGACTCTTTGGAGGCAGCAAAGCGCCTGTCTGGAGAGAGCTAGAGCAGGCCTCCTTGAGTGCCAGGCCGGGAAGCTCTGCTTCCGAACCCAGGGCAGTCAGAAGTCACAGAAGGTTCTAGAACCAGGGCCCTGCTCACCCCAGATCCCTGCTCCTGGTTCACCTCAAATGTCATCTGGGCCTCCCACCCACAACAAATCTGTGCAAATTGCTGCTTAAAGCAGATTTCCTGCTCTATGGAAGCTGCCCTCCTGGGGAGGGGAGGCAGTTGCTTCTTTGTTTAGCCCAAGGTAATAGCAAAGAAACAAAAGGGACCAATTTTCCCTTTCTTCTGTGCTTTTTTCCCCTTCCTGCTGCAGCAGAGGTGGTGCCTAGGAAGCTTTTGTGCTTGGCTTGGTGAAGCTCTGAGGGGTGGCGGGACCTTGGCAGGCAGCTGACCCCAGCTTCGGTCTAATTGGCCCCTGCAGAAGCGTGGTGCTAATTGGGGTTGGTGTGGACAATGGCGCCTAGCCGTGGTGGGGGTGGGGCTTCTGGAAGGTGCCGTCTTCCCATTCTCATTTCCCTCCCAGGCCTTCCTGAACCCTGCTCAACTCAAGGCTCCACTCTGGGCTCTCCTCCTCCAGGAAGACCCCTGGGCTACCCCAAGCCCAGCCATCAGTCACTTCTCCTCCGGCATGTGGCTCAGAGTCCTGCCTCTGCTGACAGTAGCTTGGGGCCAGCCCTTGCCCCCAGGCCAGGGAAGGACGGGGCTGGGCACTCAGGGGGTGGTGAGGGGACAGACCCCAGCCCTGGTCTCACAGGGCCTGCTCACTCTCCCTCAAAGAGCCGTTCCCCACCAGTCACCTCCTGCCAGAATCCCTCTGGTTGGAGCTTCGCTACCTCTGGAAGGCCCCGCGTGGCGTTGGGGATGAGCCCTGGCTGGGGTCTGGAACTTGGGCTCTAACCTGCCCCTGCCCACAGCTGTTGTGCGACCTGGAGCCAGGCCCTTGCCCACTCTGTGCCCTTTCATCTTCACGTCGCGGGGAGGACCCTGCTGGGTTGTTCTCTGGGATTCTTGCCCCAGCGGAAGAGGAAATGCTTTGGCAGCTGGGCTGTGAATGAGAAAGTTATCACTAACCGAGGCAGCCCAAGCCCGTGGCCTGGGGCTGCTCTGCTTTCTCCTGGATGCCCCCATCTGCCTGCACCCCGCTCTGCACCGCCAGCAAGCCTTCCCAGGCTAGCCCGGGCCCAGCCCCTTCCTAGGACCTGGGGCTGGACCTCCAGGATGCCAGAGCTAGGGCCGGGTTAGCAGGAGAAAATGGTCGGGTTAAGGGATTTTCCCAGAAAATCTCCTCTCCTCCCCCTCTGGGGAGGGGGCTCAGGTGGGCCCAGTTGGGGCTTGGGGAGCCCCATAGAAGGTTCCTGTGACCATGGGCATCTAGGGGCCAATGTCCTGGTCCTCTCCCACCCCACCTCCCACTTGCACAGACTCTGGGAATACCTCTGTGGGTTGCCCAGCAACACGCTCAACACACCTGCCTTCTAGGTGAGCCAACCCGTCCTTCCAGAACCAGTGGGTATGGGGGCAACTTACAGAGCAGCTGTTCATAAGGCCCAAGGCAGCCTTGGGGGCTGGAGGGGGTGGGGGCCCTGGGTCCCCCATCTTTACTGCTAGCAGTCCTGTTTCCCAGTGTGGGTCCCCAGGGACTGTTGCTACAACACGTGCCTGCCTGGTGACTCAGCCCAGCCCTGAGCTGGAAGCAGGGCCACTTCCCCTTTGTTCCAGGGTGGGGGCACCTGGGTGGGGTGGCTGAGATCAGGCTGGGCTCATTCCTTGGCCAGGAAACTCCACGGAGACAGCAGGGCCAGGGAGGGCATCGGGGCCCTTCAGGGCTGTGGCCTTCGGGCTCCCCCAGCTTCAGGCTCAGCTGCCCCTAGATGCACCTCGGCCCCCTCTCCCCTTCCACGTCCCTGGGTTAGCCCATACCCTGTCTCCCCGTCTCTGCCCCTCAGCCTCACCCTCTGTCCCCGAGTCTCCCTGTGCCCTCCCCCAGTCTCCCCTCTGTCTGCTCCTCAATGCCCCCTTGTCCCCTCAGGAACGCCCCACAACAGCCCGAGCTGGACTCTCTCCTCCCTGCAGCTGCACAGTGTGGCTTAGGGCCCCCGCCTGGCCCCCCGGGGCCTTCCCATCTCTGCTTTCCTGGGGCTCCAGACAAATTCCTTTCCCTTTAGTTCAGCGGAGACATGGGTGGATGTTTGTAAAAGGAACTCACTGGGAAGCAGAGGGAAAACAAACCCAAACAAGCCAGCCCACCACCTAGAAACGGCCTTGGCCGTGAAGGCAGAGCGTCTGATATAGCCGGCCTCAGCCTGGGTTGCAGAGACCTCCTCCGAGGGCGTGGAAGGGGTCTGCCTGCTTTTTCCCCAGCTGAGTGGGGCTCAGCCTGTCTGCGCCAGGCAACCTCGGTCCCAGAGCCTTTCGTGATGTCCCCCCCACAATCTGGACCTAGCAAGGTGCCCGCCCAGCGTTGGGACTTCACAAATATTTGTTTACTTGTTTAATGAATGAATGGATGACTGACAGGGTGCTCTGGGGCCTCAGTGGTGGGACAATAATGACCCCTGACCCCGACGTCTCTACCCGTTCAAAATCTCTCCCCTGGCCGTGCCTAGCTCAGCACTCTGCACGGGGAGGGGGCCCTGTCCTCTGTCGGCGTTGCAGGGGCCCTTCTCCTTCTCACCTGCAGGCCTCCTTTTTCACATAATTAACTTTGTCTTAGTGGAGTTTCTTCCTCTGCGCGATAGGGATGGGCAGGGGGTTGGACAAGACAATCCCCACGCTGCTTTGTCACTCCTATTTTAGCTGGCCCGGTGGGGTGGAGAGAGAGTGGGCTCTGTAACCAATCGGCTGAATGGCTTTGGACAGGTCACTTAACTTCTCTGAGCCTCAGTTTCCTCCTCTGCGAAATGGAGCGTGTCCCTGTGCCCATCTCACAGAGCTGTTGGGCGATCAAATGAGGCTGTGGGCGTGAAGCTCTGAGCACAGTGCCTGGCACATAAGAGCGGCTCTGGAAATAGTACTCCCTCCTCTGTGTGACCCTCGTGAGGGGCTCTGGAGGCTCTAATGCTCCCCTAGGGAAATGACAGTGAGGTGCTCGGTGGTGCCGGCCGTCCTCCCTGGATGGCGCCGGTTACCCCGCGGGCACCCTGGAAGCCGGCCCTGGACCTTACTGATCCCAGCCTCAGACTCCCTTCCAGACATGGGGCTGCTGCCTCCTGCAGTGTGCGCCGCTCCCATCCCACGCCTGGGGGCCAGAAGCTTGGGAGCAGGGCGACGCCAACCGATGCGCCCCCCAGCCCAGCCCTCAGCAGCCCCTCCCCGCGAGGGGCCCAGTCCTCCTGCGCCTGCCCTGCTGCCAATCGATTGAATCTGCTCCCATCCTCGGGCATGCCATGAATTTTTCATCAAAAGCCTGTAGACTTTGGGAAACGCACAGTTAGAAGCCCCATCAATAATGCACCACGTGGAGGCCTCCTCTGAGCCCAGCCAGGCCCAGACATGGCCGTCTTCCAGCCCTGCTCCGAGGGGTGGGGGCAGGAGGTGGCCCCTCAGGGGTTCATCACTGGAGGGACACTGAATAAGTGTGGGCTGCTGAGAGGGAGGGGGAGCCCTTGAGCAGGCCCCAGGGGACCCACCCAGTCTCAGGCATTTCATCTGTAAAATGGGTACTAACAAGCGCCCCAGTTCCTTCTCCACCCTTTAAAGCACAGCGAGGCACCCCAAAAATATTGCTATGTAAAGACAAGTGTTCTTTGTGGGGCTGGGGATGTCCTTCTTCAGGGGGTCCCAGGGAGCAGAGCAGGCGCTGGGCTGAGGGGGGCAGTACAGAGATGCCCGGTGTTGTGGGCTTTGTTCACATCTGCTTCCCCAGCTTGGCAGCCAAGGTCCTTTGAGCTCCTGGCCTCATCCCCACCCCAAGCCTCATAGCACAGCTCCCTTTCCACCAGCCACTTGCTGCCCCCTCAGAACCTTTGGGGGTGCACGCAGGTTTGGTCCGCCTGCCTTTGTGCCTTTGCTCACGTAGTTCCTCCACCAGCCGGAAGGAGGCGCCCTCATTCCGCCTCTGCAGATCCATCCTGCATCCCACTCACTGCCTCCAGAAGAAGGCTTTCCCACTCTCCCTGGCCTCCTTTCTGAATTCCTGAACCAGGCAACAAGAGCTCACCATGAGCCGATCACTCTAACCTTGTCCTTCCAGTAAGCTAATGAAGCAGCTACCATCTGCCCGTCCCACAGAGGAGATTAAGGCCTGAGGCTACGGAACCTGTCTGAGTGGGGGAGCTGGCTGCAGAGTCTGCGCTCTTAACTACCTCCCTGACCCTGGGGCTGGCTCTCCCGTTCTCCACCGGCCTTGGCCTTGGCCCTCAAGTCCAGGGCAGGGCTCGTGCTTTCGGCTTCCTCACTCACAGGGCTGGGGTATCCCTGTTGCAGGACCCGAGGCTAGGTGAACTCAGGCGGGGCATGGAGGACGTTGGTAACCATGCTTGGCCACTGGCAAGAGAGTCTCAAGCCAGCCTTGCCAGAAGGTCCAGATGCCTCCCTGGTCCCCCACGGTGGCTTCCCTTGGGCCCCACACCCATCTCCCAGAGCCCCACTGTCTGCACTGCTGCCTGACCCCACGGGCTCATGCATGTCTGACTCGCACCTTCTGCGGCTCTCCTGTGTCCTGTCACTGGCTGCAATAAAGCCAGCACATCGGACACAGTGGGGAGGAGAGGAGACAGGGCTGAGGTGGTTTTTACCACTGCTTTCGGCGTGTTGCCAGATTCCTTTGGGCCCTGCCTCGCTGAGGGCCTCTGCTCCAGCCTTGGAGGGGACTTATGGGCACCCGGGGTTCTGGGTCCCTGCACATGGGCCACAATGAGGTGAGAGACACCAGCACCTGGAGGCGGGACATGTGCCAAGGGAACGTGGCCCTCCATTTCTAGAACCCTCTTTTGGCAGGAATGCACCGCTGAGCCTCCAATACACATGGAAGCCAAGAACTGCACCCCCGCCCTCACAGCCCCAGGCAATCCTAACCCCAGGCACTCCAGCTTGGAGCGCCCTGCAGAAAAGCACTCACCGTGACGCCAACGACATACACACAGGGGCCCTAGGACGGGCCCAGGGTAGGGGCTGGGAGGAGCGAGGGGATCGGGAGCTTGGTGAAAGCCCCTCCTTGTGTATCGCACAGTGTGCATCTGCCTTTGGTCCTAACTGAATCCATTGCCTGTCCCGAGTTCCCCAGGACCCTAACAGTGGGCAGCCAGGGTGACAAGAGGAATGTCTCCTCCCATCTACAAGGGAGGAGTGAGCATTGCCTTTTCCCCACCCAGGCCAAGGACACTAGGGTCCCTTTAGTTCAATACCTGCTCTCTGGCAGCCCCATGGTCCAGGCCCTGTGCCTGGCACAGTGGACACAAATGAGACCAAAGCTTAGTCTCTGTCCTTGAGGAGCTTGCGTCCTGGTTGGTGTGGCAGCAGGCAGTGTGACCTGATAAATCAGTATGGTGAGTGCCGTAGTGGGGCAGCCCCTCTGCCAGCCCTTCCCCACCCGGGGTGCAGGCAGGGGTGTACTGGAAAGCATGTCAGAACTGGAGATGGGTTTCGAAGGATGAGTAGAAGTTTGTTAGGTGATACAAGTGTGAGAAAGGGGTACAGTCCCAGCAGAGAGAAGAGCAGGGGCAAAGGTGGGAAGGTGAGAAGCAGCCTGGCACACTGGGGCGAGCCTGGCAGACAGTCAGGATGTGTGGAGAGAGGAGGCTGGGGCAGCTGCAGGGCCCGGTCATGGGGACCTTGGGTGCCAGGCTAAGGCCTGGCATGGAGCCTATTCGAGTCAGGTGAAGTGGGCGGGGCCAGAGCTAGATGCTGGCAGCAGCGTGCCTGTGAATTCCCAAAGACCCTCCCAGCGTAAGGCCTGGTTGCCTTGTAAATAAACCCAGTGGCTGTGCAGGACCCAGAGCCCAGGGAGGGCAAGAGGTTGCCCAGCCTCCCACAGAACTTTCGTGGCTTGTCTAGCTCAGCATTCTTAGCCCTCCGGGGTCAGAAATCCGTGCTCAGGGCCAGAAGCACAGTCTATCAGACTTGGAAGGGACCGAGAGACCTTCTGGAGGAGAGACTGGCCCAGAGCAGAGTAGGTGGGGCTGTTGGCTGCCAAAAGCCTCAGGATGGGGAGATAGCCAAGGGCAGGTGTCCTTGAGATGCTGCCTTTTCTCAGTTCTCTGGGTGGCAGGTGCCACCTGCCCTGCCATCCTGGAGCCACCAGGCTGTGACTCACCCCATTCTGGGAGCTTTCCAAGTCTAGGCCCCCGTGCCACCCTTGACAGATGCCGCTCAAGGGAAACAGAGACTTGCAAGTGGCTTCTCAGCCCCTTTCCAACCCTGTGACTCAAAGATGTCACTGTTCTTGGAGAGCAAACTGTCAAACCTCAGGCTGCGGGAGCCAGCGCTGGGACCAGAACCGAAGCCTCCCAGCACCCAGGGGCAGCCAGTCTTCCAAGGGATGGCTTGATTTGGGATAGGGAGCTTCCTCTGGAGGGCCGAGTCCCTGACTAGTGGGCTCAGGCTCGGAGGGGTTTGCGAGGGTCTCAGGCCAAGCTTGGCTCAGCAGGGTGAGGGACAAGGGTGGGAGAAGGAGAGGAAGGGGGAGGAAGACTTGGCCTTGTCTTCAGGGGTCCTAGACCACGGGGGAGACAGCACCCTACCCTGAGAAGTCCCAGTCTGAGGGGGAGACGTGACCCTGCCCAGGGAGCTCCAGTTTGTACGAGGAGGGCTGCCTGTCCCCGCTCTGGAGCACATCTGCGGAGGAGGCAGGACGCACACACTCCCAGTAAGGACACATGAAAAGAACAGATGGTGCCAACAAGTGCAAATTAATTGAGCGAAGCCTGTGTACATAGGCGCCTGAACAGGCGGCTGACAGCTCAGGAGGGGCTGGTGGGGGCAGGGCAGGGAGCTGGGAGAAGCCGTAATGAGCGCTTATCGATGTCTTGCCGGACCTGCAGCCCGCAGTGTGATTATTGACAAGGCCTGTCTATAAATCTCCCGGCCATGTCTCCAGAAACCTTAATTACGGGCCCTCATTACCCTTCACACCTCTAGGCATGGGGGACCAGCCTGGGCGGCTGCTGACGCATGTATGCCCAGCCGGGATGCCTGGGGACACAAGACACAGCCGCGGGCCCCGAGTGAGGGTGCAGGCGCAGCCTCCAGGCAGGGGCAGGGGTGTGAGGGTACTTTGGAGACAGAGAACTCTGGGTTATTTCCAGTTTTGCTGGTTCCTCTCAACTCTGATGAGCATCTTGCCTCTCCTAGCCTCAGTTTCCCCATCTGTAGGATGGGGAGAGGGCCATGGCGAAGATTAAGTGAGCAAGTTTGTCCAGAGCCTGGCAGTGGGATGTGAGTAACGCCTGTGCCTGACTCTCTCCTCAGTCATTGCCTGAAGCTACCAAGAAAGAAAAGCAGCCACAGCTAGACCCTGGTGTCCTCCTGCTGAACATAATGTCATAGCATACAAGGCCATGCAGAGGACCAAACGTCTCCCTTTCCTGGCTCCCTCCATTGCTCCTGCCTTCTAGATAAGCATCCCTGTGACACTCTCTCGTAGAAGTACCTGCCTCCCAACAGCACCCAACCCGAGCAGAGCCCCGCTTCCTTCAGTCCTTCCCCAAACCCCCTAATGCCAGTCTGAATCCTTTAAATCTTTTCCAGCTTGCTCTTCCTGAGATGCCCACAGCTCCCTGTGGTTGCAGCCCCCTCTCTACAACGAGTCAGCGAACCCACGTTTGCTGGACCACGGGTGTGTTAGGTGCGCTCCTGGTCGTCCTTGGCTGGAGGGCTGCAATCCCTCGATTTAGAGCATCATCTCTTTAGATTAATGTGTTCCCCATGGCTTAATTCTAGGCTGTCGTTTTTACCCTCCCCTGTTCCTTATTTTTAGGAAGGTGTGTGTCCACTGCTTCCTGTTCATTGTCCCCAGCCAGGAGGAGGGAAAGCCCTGGGGCAGGGGCTGTGGAAGGGAAGGAGCCCTGGCTGGACATCTGGGCCTCATGGGGAATCCAAGGGCCTAGACCACCTTGAACCTTGGGTAGGACAGTGGGTAGGGCAGGGACAGGGCCAGGGAGCTTAGCTGTCACAGGTGAGCTGGAGGTGGGTCTCACCTGCGCCCCTGTAAAGCCAGCCCTGGGAGGGCCAGTGGAGAGGGAACGTTCTCTGTTCCCAAGGCCCGGGCCTGGTGAGCTGGGAGGAGCAGAGGGAGGCTGGCGCGGCTGGGCAATCCTTAGCGTACTGCCTGGGGCAGCCTGCCCTGGGGTGGGGCGTGTACAGGCCCCCCATCCCTGGAAGCCCACCCACCCACCTCTGTCTCTCAGGTCCCAACCACATCTTTTTTAGGTGTGGGTAGGGTAGGCTCCCTGCCCACCCATCCCCAGTGGCTCAACCCCTGATGGCTAGTTCACCCTTCCTGCCTCCAGCCCAGGCCAGAGCTTCCTTCCCAGCCCTGTGTTGCTGAAAAACACTCCAATTCTGCCTGGCTCCAGGTCACCCCATGGCTTCAGTTTCTGCTTTCCGAATCCTGGGCAATGCTTCCAGAAATCTCTGTGCTCAACTTTGCCTTTTGAGACTGGAGCCCCAAGGCAGTTGTTCCTTTCAGAGGCCCCTCCTCCCCTGGCCTGTCGCCCAGCACTTTTGGCCACTGTGCCCCCATGGCTCGCCCTCCCCCATCCCTTCTCTGCATCCTCCTTCAGCCTTAACCACTGCCCAGGTCTTGTCCATTTCCCAAGCAACGGAAATCCAGGGCCCAGACCCTCACGGACACAGGTGGCAATGAGGGGAGGGACTTTATGGGGGCAGCCTGGGGTACCCTCCCCACTGAGTCTCTCGGGTGGCCCTGCCCATGCCCACCCCAGGGTCCCGGGTCAGTCTCAGAGTTCCAATCCTGATTAGCCAGGCCTACACCACGCCCACGTCTCCGATCCCTGTATGGCACCGCTGGCTCGCTGGCTCAGAGTCTGTAAGCTCCCTGCCCACCGTCAGGGTGCAGGACCCCTGCCGCGATTGCTGGTAGAGGACTTGGGGGATTCTGGACCAGGTAGGACAGAGACTCATGTGTAGTGGAAGAATAGATTCCTCCAGGGAGTGGCTGATGGTTGTGTGACATGAGCATCTTGGAAGGGCAGAGAGAGATGGGATCTAGTCCAACTTTCTGACACTGTCCTCCGCACTCTGCTGGGAATGATAAGGCATGAGAGGCTCTTCATAGCTCACAGAGCCCTCTCTAGGCACCACGGAAGTTTCACAGCCAGGCTGTGGAGTAAGGGTTAGTATTGTCCCCATTTCACAGCTATGAAGACTGAGGTTCCTATAGGTGCCAGCTGAGAGCTGAGTTGGAAGCAAACGTCTCCTCTGCGGTCCAGACCAACCCTGGTCCACGTTAGTTACTTAGGAAGGAGTGTTTTCTGCATTCAGTGGGCACACACTTACTGAGCACCTACTGTGTGCCAGGCACCCGGGATGGAAGCGGGGAGGGGATACAAGGTGGAGCGAAGCCCTGGAGCTGTGAGTGGGCACATCAGGGTTGGGCGTGCGTAAAATATTCTGGGCTGGAATAAAGGCTCCGGGCACAGGCTTCAGGGGTCCCAGTGTCCATTAGCCTGAGGGGCTCATGCCGCAGGTAAGGGAACCATAGAAGGGCTCAGGGCAGGGGCAGCTTGTCTAGATTTGTGCTTGGGACAGGTCCCCTGGGGGCTGTGTCCTAGGAAGGAGAGGCTGCCAGCTCCCCACCCTTAGCCGGCTCCACAGGAGCCCCCACCACACAAAGGAGAAGGCAGGAGGGAGGGGCCTGCATCTTGGCCTCTGTAAGACCCCCATTGGTACGGCAGGGCTGGATGGGCTCCCCAGCCTGGAGAGAAATAGTGAGATGCCTCCAGTCTCCCAAACCAGTCCTCTGAGGGTCCAGCGCCATTGCCCTTCCCGCCCTCCCAGATCCCTGAGCCGCATTCAGCCCCTCTGCAGGGTCCGCCCCTCGGAGGTGGATTTGCATATCTGAGAGTGGAACGCATTCTGCTGCAGGAGGCTGAGCGCCAACGCCACCGCCACCGCCACCGCCACCGAGCTGCTGAGCCCCCTTTGTCTGTTTGAGTAAGAGCTGGCTAAAGGCTGAAGGATAATTAGTCCCCCGTGGACAACCGTCCCCCCTCCTTGAAGATTTAAAGGCACAGCCCACATACTCCAGCCTCTCGGGTCTCACTCTTTCTCTTTGAGCCCCTCCTCGCCGCCCTAAGGGGGAGACGTCTGCCCTGGCAGGAGCCTATGAATGGCTGTTTTATCTGATTAAACTGGGAGTGAACTGTCTGTTCTCTATTATCTGTGGACTCGATGGGATATTTAGCACCAAACGTGGTGTGTGTGTGTGTGTGTGTGTGTGTGTGTGTGTGTGTGTGTGTGTACGCGTGGACTGAGCCTTTCTCGTCCGTGTGTCAGGAGGAAATTGGATCGCCCTGGAAAGCATTTAATCTGAGTGCAGGAGCACACCCGGATAGAGTCACTGGGCTGGGGGAGGGACAGTTCTGTCCTTAGCCCTGGACGACAGGCTCCTGCCCTGGCCCTGTGTGTTCCAGGGTCCTGCTCTGGCCCTCCTTGGAGGGCAGAGTTGGTGGGGTCAAGAGGACATGCACTCCCAGGGCCTGTGCCCCCTTTAGACCACACCCAGGGTAACCGGGACCCCGAATTCCCTCCTGCTTCCGGGGCCTGTCCTGCTGAAGGTGGTGGTGTACCCTTATGCACTCAGAAGATTTCACAAAGTCTCAAGGGTGCTGAGCCGACATTGAGCAAGGCGAGGAGAAAGGAGAGGGGTGGGATGAGGCCCAGGGGCTGGGAGTGGCTGTCCCTGTGCCACAGGGTCCGCTGTGGAGTCTGAGGATTCTGTGAGCTTGTTCACAGCTGTATTTGTCAAGGTGGAGGAGCAGAGCGTGTTTAGTAGTTTGCTGGCTTCGGCTCGATTTATAACTTTCAGTTACTCGGGGTCTACACACACGGCGTGTGGGCCTCACTTGCACTCTCAGATGTTCCGGGTGGGCCTGGGGAGGGAACCCGTAGCCAGAGAGCTCTGTCTCAGTGTTTACTGGGAAACCGAACACCCTCCCTCCCAGATGGGCTGGGGAGGGGGTGAGTCAGGCTCACCAGGCTCCTGACTTCTGAGTCCCAGGCGTGGCCAAGGCAGCTGCAGGAGTGGCTGCTGGGCTGGAGACTCCAGAGCTGTGCCAGACTAAGGCTCTCCCTGGGTCTCGCCCAGCGGCCCTGGGAGGGTGAGGGACCTACCAGAGTTCCCGCACCTGCAAAGTGGGGGTGATAACTGTATGCGCTCATCAGGTTGATGCAAGGGTTACACGAGGCTATGACCAAAGTTCTGGGGGCCGAGTGAGAGCTCAGCACATCTTGTTGGGGACACTTAGTATTGGTGGAGGGCGGGCTCAGAACGGGCTGGGCTGCTGCTTGCAGAAGGGACCGGCCCCATCTCCCAGGTTAGCAACTCTCTCTCCCAGTCCTGGTTCTGCGATCCACCCCCACCCAGCATCCATGACTCAAGCCCTCAGCAATTTATGGCCTCATCATCTTGGCTTTGTTTACAGAGAATGCCACACTCCTGCCCCGCCCACCCACTGCTTAATCAAGGACTGGGGTGGACAGCGAGACCAGGCGGCAGCAGCGTAGGGGATAAGGACAGAGGGGGAGGCCACCCCTCCCTGCCTGCCTTGTTTGCTGGGATGAAAGAGGAAATTGTCCATCCAGGCCCTCACCGCACAGAGGGGGAAACTGAGGCCCAGAGAGGGGAGGTCTAGGCAGGCTGACTCCTCGGGTCAGTGGCACAGTCAGAACTGGACCCCAGGCCTCCTGATGTTCCTCCCTGATGCTAGTTTTCTCTCCTCCTCATCTCCTCAGAGCCAGACCCCCACTACCCCGTCCACCCGCTCAGTGCCCTCCCCACACCCCTAAGACTGTCTCATCTCTCACTGGAGGGAGGTGTTCTCCCCATTTGCTGGATACATAGACTGAGGTCCAGAAAGGGAAGGGACTAGCCCAAAGGGCCCCATAGCACCTTTTGGTGAGAACCCCAGGCCCGGCCTGGGAGAGACACACACACACACAAACCAGCAATTTCCACTCAACAGATCAATGAATTCCTCTTGCAGGAACAAGTTTACCTGCTGACCTTCCCTTTCTACCAACAAATCAAAGATCTATCAACAAAGGTCTACCGTTGTTTTCATACTAACAAGCGTCATTGATGCTTGGCTGGCTTTTCTCTGTCTTGTTTATCACAGTGTCATCTGCGCACTGCCCTGGCATTCTGTATAGCGTGTGCCCTGCCTGCGCGGTGGGTGTGGGATTAGGGTTAGGTATGCCCCCTCTGTGCTCCCGCAGCCCCTGAGCAGTCTGTGCCCCTTCCTGTCCACTCCCCCAATTCCCGATGTGTCCCTCCCGGTGATTTGGGGCTTCCCGAGGACAGGGACCCTTGCACAGGGTTACCTTTGTGTGACGGCCACTTATCTCGGGATGAGCTTCAGGAGCGGGGGTCAGAAGGAGAGGCCTGGGTGAGTCGTGCTGCTTCCTTCACTCTGCTCAGTGTCAGAGGGTCCCGTGAGCACAGTGACTTCTAATTAGCCTGCTGCAAAGAGCCAGAGCAGACAGCCCTGCACAGTTTCCGATGCCTGCCATCCGCTCTCCTGTTAATCCTCTCCACAGCCTCAAGAGAACCGTAGGGGACATTATTTCCTCTACTTAGCAACGAGGAGCCAGGATCAGAGAGAGGGAGTGAGTTGCCCAAGGTCACACAGCTCTTGAGTGGTGGAAAGGGGACTCCAGCCTACTAGAGCTGCACAACGTGTTGGAGGGGTCTTTGGGGTGAGATAACCAGACCTGGCTCAGAGCAGCTGCTCGAAAAGCTGGTGGAATGAACGAACGAATGGGCGCGTGTGCCCCACTGCACGGTCAACGGGGAAGGGGGAGACAGCGGCGGCCTGGGGGTGGCGAGCACTTCGCACTTTTGCTCCCTCTGCTCGTTTGTCCCCTTCTAGGGCCTCAGGCACTGTTGGCACTTGGGGCTCTAGTGCTTTCCCTTCTCAGCCCCTGGGTGACACCCCCTTTCTCACCAGCCTCCGCAGGCCGTCTCACTTCCCTTGGCCTCTGCAGGGTCTCCTCTGTGGAAGCCTCTCCTTCCCCAGGGCAGGAGCATAAATGGAGGGTCTCAGAATGTGCCCCCAAACAGCTATCCCTTGGGCCTAGCTGCACCCCGTGAAGCATTCAACCCTCGGGAGCAGGGGCTTCAGAGAGAGGCCTGCACGGTGCTCAGAAGCAGGTTCGGGCCCACTGGGTGGGGAATTCCGGGGTCTTGGGGACCGAGGGAATGCTCTGGAAGCGCAGGGCTTGGGCTCTGCGGCAACTTTATTTGGCCAGGTAGGGACAGACGAGGCTGCAGGACGGCCAGCGTGGGCCTCCAGATGGGCCTAAGGGTGCTCCTGCTCCCCTCCTCCTGCCTCATACTCTGTCCTGTGGGCCTCAAGGTCCTTTCCGGGATCAAGGCCACTTGCTCCTCTGGTCAAGTCACTTAGGAAGACAGGCCCACGCCAGTGGCCAGTAGCTTTCCCCAGCTGGGCAGCAGCGGGCTTCCCCCCAGCTCCACGGGCGGGTTGGGGTGGGAGGCAATGATCCCACACGCGTGTGCACGGGGCGTGTGAAGCAAGGAAGGGGGAGCCGACCGGCAGGGGGCCTTGCTCAGCCGCTTGCACACGCCAAGAGACAATAAATCGACAAACACTTAATCTCTCTGCAAATTGAAACGGAGCCGTAAATATCTGCTGCATCCCAGCAGCTGAGCTATGAGTCTCGTTTATTAATCTCTTTAGTCCCAGGTGATGGATGGAGGAGGAGAATGGCCCGCTGGAGACACGGAGGGGTGGGGGGAAGGAGGGAGGAGGAGTGGGTCAGGGGTCCGGGAACAGCCTCTCTGGAGCAGGGGTCAGAGGGAGAGGCTGGGGGATTCATGCTCCCCCCTTTTATTCTCGCCCTAGTGGGGCCCCCTGAACACAGTGACTCCTGCAGAGTGGACAGCCCTGGACGGTTTCCAAGGCACTACCACCCATTCTCTTGTTAATCCTTCCCAGCCTCAAGAGGTGGACAAGGTGACAGTATTCCTTCCGCTTAACAACGAACAGACAGGATCAGAGAGGTAGAGTGATGTTGCCAAGGCCACAGCGCTCTGGAGTGGTGGAGAGGGGCCTCCACCTGCAAGAGCTGCATGGGTGAGCGAGGGGTCTGCAGGGGGAGACGGCAGGGACATGTGTGTGTGGGGGTCCTTATTTCTTCCTTCCCACCTTTCTCCCCTCCCCGCTTCCTTCCTCAAATGCCTGGTGAGCCCTGCAGGAGGTGTGCATGCAGCCAGTAGGGAAGAAAGAGGACAGAGTGGGGGCAGGGACAGGGAGGAGAGGGGAGCTGGCCAGGTTCTCAGCGTGGCTCAGGACGGTTGCCCCTCACAAATGGACCCTCCCCCCAGCAGCACGCAGGGCTCCTGGCTCAGGGCGGCAGAGTGTAGGGAGAAGTCCCCGCTGTGTGATGAGCATGTGCCCTGGGTGGCCTCGCGGCCAGGTGGGAGCAGGGTGCTTGTGAAGGAGGTGGGGAGAGGGGACTGGCAACGGCAAACTGGACCCAGGATCGCTGGTCCAGGGAGGCTGAGGAATGCAGCAGGAGGGATGGGGTGACAGGAGTCTCGGGACATGTCTGGTGGCACTCGCGGGGTGTCCTGAAGGGACACTGGGTCAGGGGCATCTGTCTGGAGGCTGTTGAGGTGGACACCAGCTGGCTCTGCTTTCTTTGTTTCTGTCTCACTCTCTGTTTCTCTTGTGTTTTCCCTGTCCTTTGTGGGTCTGAAGGGTCTGGGTCCCCCGCTGGGGCCTGTGCTCTCAGGACCCGGTGATCCGCCTCCCAGGCTGGGCTCAGGGCTGAACTACCCGCCTCTGTGAGGCTCGCTCACCCCCGCTTGTGGGGGCCCGGCCCCAGGCTCTCAGGGCTTTGTGATGCCATCACCCCAACTGACGTTCCTGCTCCTTGTCGCCGATGTGGGCAGTACCAGGGATGGCTCCGGCTCCCTCTCTGGTGCCTACTGGCAGTGGCTGCAAGAAGGCTCCGGCTCCCGATGTGCTACCTGCCACCAGGTGGTGCTGAGGGCGCCGAGGCCGGGCTGCAGACCTCAGCCCCGACCAAGGCTCTGGGCGATGCAGGAGCCCCAGGGGACTTGGGAACATCTGCTCCAACCTCCTTTGCTGACAGAGGCAGGAACTGGGGCCCAGAAAGGGGAAAGGAGTTCAAGGTCACTTCAAGGAGCAGTGAGAGTGCTGTGAGTGCAGGGAACAGTGCGTGCACCTGTGGCTGGGGGAAGCCGTAAGGGGTAGGGGTCTGGCAATCTCTAATGGGTCAGGCCTGGAGCAGGGCAACGTTCCATGTCACAGAGGGTGACCCCAGTCCGGGTTTGCCTGGGACTGTATTGGTTTAAGCACCGCAAGTCTCACACCCCTCAGTTCTGGGCCAACAGGGATGGCTGGTCACCCTAGGGCCATGCCAAGAAGACACAAAGGACTGAGTTCATAGGTGTCTCTGCTCCCTTTCTGAAGGCCCCTCACCTGTCCCATTTGATCCTGAGGGGAGGGGTGAGGTAAGCAGCTCCCTGTGTTACAGATGCAGAAACCAAGGTATGCGGCCACCAAGTCTGCGAGCACCCTGGGGAGAGGTAGCAGAGCAGCAGCGCTCTGCCTGCCTGGGAGGGGAGGGGTCCCTGGGCTGGGGGGCCTGCCTTTTTGGGGCCTGAGCCCCCCACCTCCACCACAGCGAGTCTTGGGAGAAGCCACAGCTTCTCTGCCTTCCTCTCTGCACCCACGAGACGGGCCCCCCAGCTGGAGTCAGTCCACCGCCCTGAGGGGCAGGTTCCTTGGGGTGGGGGCGCTGGGGAAGTGGACCCAGGGAGGGATGGCTCTCGAGTCCAGCAGACTCAAGAAAGGAGAGGAACAAAAGCGGTCCAAGTAGAGGGGGCTGAAGGGCCGAGGAGACAGTGGCGGGAGGGGGAGGCTTTCAAAGAGAGAATGAAAGGAATGAGTTATTCCAGTGTGAGGAGGCTGCAAAAACTCCACTGAATCTTTTAACAACCCTTGTCAATTATTCATCTCCTGGTATGAGGGCCCTCATGTCTGCCACGAATCTCTGAGCAAGGCGGAGGGAGGGAGGGCAACAGGAATCAGAGAGAGAGAGGGAGACGGGGCTGGGAGCAGCTCTGTGCTTGCATTTCTGTGCTGGAAACAGCACTGGACACACACGTCTTGAACAGTGTCTGAGCACCTCTGCCTGTTTAGCCAAAGCTCAAGCATAGCCCACCTCCTCCACGAAGCCCTCCTGGCCCTGCCTTTCTCCCTCTCCCTTCTTTACCGACAGGGTTTACTAGGTGTGCCCAGCCATGCTGGCTGAGTGTGGCGGCTAAAAAGATGCAGCGTCTGAATCATGCCCCTCTGCCTGGTTGTCCCTCCCTGGTATTTACTGTGGACCTACTCTGCGCCACTCACTGTCTCCCGGCTGTGGCTTGCTCCCGTCTGTTGGGGGATTTCCAGAGCGGGGGCCTTGGCCTCTTCCTCCTGGTCCCCATCCCCAGCTGGACACAGGGCTGGGCCCCTGGCAGGGTGGGGAGTCCTGGTATTCTGACTGGCTGGAGGAGTGGGGAGCCCAGGCACACGCGGGTGTCTCGTGAGCCCTTCGTGGTGGAAGCGGGCCCTGCTAGAGACGGCTTGGAGCCTCCCCAGCGTCTCTGCTCTCACGCTGGTGTCAGGAGACACGGTCTGGCTCAGTGTGAGGCGGGCTCAGGGTGTCTGGGGGGTGACGGGGAGAGGCTCACAGGTTATTTAATGTGTGGAGAGTTGCCATGTTCGGGATGACCTTTAACACCTCACTGCGCACTCAAAAGCCCTAATGAGGCTTCCGAGACGCGCAGAAGGGACGTCTAGGCTTCCTCTCCCTCTGCCGGAGGCCCTGCACTTGACCCAAGACCACACCCGTGGGACTCCGCCCTCCGTCGGCCCATCCAGGACCGGAGCCTTGCACCTTGTTGACGGCATGGCACTTGACAGGCCTGTGTCAAAACCAGGCGTCCTGAGACGTGGAGTGGCTGGGTGGCAGCCTGGGGATGGAGGCAGGTCAAAGGGCACACTCAGGGCTGCAGCCCCAGGGCAGCAGGGAGCCTGCGCACAGAGGAGCACAGACCGCATCCCGGTGCTCTTGCCTCCGCTCCCCAGGTGCTCCTTTCTCCAGACGGTGTTTAATTCCTAGTAAGGTAAAGTAGGCTACGAAGGAATCCGAGACGAAACTGTTCCTTGGGCTTGGGCGGATGCGTGACGAGACTAGATACAGACATACAGAAATCAGGGACGCGGGGAGGCTCGGGGCCGGAGATACGGCCATGAGCCTGGGAGGCAGTTAATAGCTTGGTCACTGCACAACCACTGCATGTCCCTGGGCCACTGCTCCACCCCCAGGCTCTGCTGCTGTGACCAGTCCCTGACCACATGTCCAGGAGCTGCACACTTTGTGACCATGCCATTGCTACCCAGTGTGTCCCAGTGCTATTGAAGCGTCCTCTGCTGCCCCGTGACTTTGTCTGCGTTCCGTGACCCTGTCTGTGTTCCGTGACCCTGTCTGTGTTCTGTGACCCTGTCTGTGTTCTGCGACCATGCATGGCATCTGCCTGCAATGCGGGGCTGTGTGACGTCATTCTGTGGCTTGGTCTACTGCTATGCACCCACGCTCCGCGGCTCCATGGCCACACTCTGTTGCTTGTCACTGCGCCTCTTGGTTGCTTGAGTTCATCCATTGCTATGTAATTTTGTCTGGTTGCTATGGAACGGTGACCCATCGCTGCTTGCTACCTGTGACTGTCACGGAGCTGCGCGCCGTTGCTACCCGCCCACATTCCACTGCCTGTTACCGGGCTCTACGGGCCACGTGACTGTGCGTGTCTGGGTGCTGCGCTGAGCCTTCCGGGCTCTGGCCGGTGGGTAGGAGCTGGAGCTGGAGCCGGGGGCTGGGTGTCTAGGACTCACCCAGGCAAAGTGTCGGAGACGGGAATAGCCAGGCCTGGCAGAGCTGAGGAGATCGAGAGAAGCCCAGTGAGAACACGAGAGAGAAATGACGCTCTGGGAGACGGAGCCAGGGTGGGAGGGTGAACATGGGATGGAGCCAAGAGTCAGGAACAAGGAGGGACAGGACGGGCCTGGAGCAGAGTGCGACAGGGCAGAGAGAGGGCCAGGCCCGGTGCCCTGAACATCCCGTAAGTGTCCGAGGATGTGACGGTGCCAGGCGGGTGAGCGCGCGGGCCCCTGCAGAGCCCAGCATTCCCTCGGCTGCACACGAGGCAGCACCAGGAAGCCTGGGGCAGGTCCGTCCCTGCTCGTCCCTGGGCCACCTCATCGCCACCCTTTGTATAATGAGGGGATCAGCCTAGGGCTCTTTCTAATGCTCTTGCTGTTCAGCCAGAGGTTTTATTACGTCGACCAACAAGCATTCACCAACATCTGTGTTGGGCCAGGTCTAGACAGGGCAGCCCAGAGGCTCTTTAGTTCCAGGGCTGCGTGGTGGTGGCTGAGTGGACCTAACCTGGTGGCAGACCAGGACTAGCAGCCCGTCCTTGTAGCCTTGCCAGGTCCCAGCAAGAGGGAGGGGAGAGGGACCAGGGGACTCTCTCTCTGGGTACATGGCACTGATGGGGCTGCTGGGGGTGATGTCCGGGGAGCAAGCTTGAGTTAGTTCTCCCTTAGCCCCCCTCACCACGCCTCTGCCAGTCCGTGGGTAGGGGCGGCCTGAGCCCCTGCTCATCACTCAGTGCCTCTCAGAATCCTGTCTCTGTGCCCCCGGGCCACTCCTTTCTCCCCTCTGCCCCTCACAGGGTTACTCTTGCTCAAAAGCACTTCCTCCTAATGGCTAACCTTGACTTCCCAAGCTGCAGTCTAGTCTCGTCTCTTTTGGTTTAATCCTTAAGAGAAAATCAAGACCCACAACCCATGTTATCATAACATTCTTTCCAATATTAAAAATATTGTTTAAGCGGCTCGCCTCTCAGATCCATTCTACATTTAAGGACTGTTTCCTCCTCAGCTCTATTTTCTCTTCTTCCCTCCTCCGTAATCACCATCATCACGCTTTACAAACACAGAGAAGACTCCACCCGACCCATTCCAACCCTTTCTGCTGCATCTCCCCAAACAAATCATGGTATTAAGATATCTGTATCTAATTCCTCTGAAATAATCCAGACCTGTTGACCTCAGCTCACACCCTGGATTCTTTGCCCAGCAGACTCTAAACCAGGGAGCCCCTGCCACACGCAGCACCAGGGGAGTGGGGACTGGGGACTGCCCCCTCCCTAATCGCACCATGTCCGTGCCCAGGTGGCTGCCATGAGAGGCTTGCCTAGCTGGGCAGTGCGAGGCCCCTGCTCCCGGAGATGGTACAATGCAGGGGCCAGGCCTGCATCCTGAGGGCCTGGGGGCTGCTCTGGTGAGGGCTGGGGCCTGGCTGGCCTGCTCCTCCCTGGAGGCTAAGCTGGGTGGGGAGGGCAGGCAGGTTGTGCTGAGCCCGCTGCAGGGGTGTGACCAGGAAGGGACGCCTTCACCTTCCACCTTCCTTCCTGCCTGCCTCTCTCCATGATGGCACCTTCCCTTTCTTTCTTCCGTGGCTATCTGCTTGCACCTTTCTCTCCTGCATGGCCTCCTCTTAGAGGCGCAAGAAGGGAGGTCACATGGCCAGGATGTGGGCGTGGCAGGAATTAGTTTATTCATGCTGCCCAAAAGCTCCAAAGACAAGAGCTGTATCTTTATTTTCAATGCAGTTTACGTCTGAGCTGTTCCTCCAAAGGGCAGAGACAAGAGGCGGGGGTCGTGGTGGCCACGAGTGCTGAGGTGCCCCTCCTATTCGTCTGATGGGACGTGTTCCAGAAAGGTGCAGAAGTGCCAGGGGAAGATGAGGAGGCTGTCGGTGGAGAGGGGCAGGTCCCTAGAGGAGGATGCCCCGGGCTTCCCTGTGGGCAGGTGGCCTTGTCTGGGGCCCCTTCTCAGGACCTTCCAGAGCAGCGCCCCCCATGGGCCCCGCTGAGGAAGCAGAGAGGAAGCCGTGTGTCAATTCACCCGTGGTCACTGGTGGAACCTCAGCTGGGGACTCTGGACTGTCTTTTTGGAGGCCTGTTCTTTAGTATCAAGGGCTGGAGACCCAGCACTGACCCTCACCAAATTAAGACACCGCTTGGACCACCTCCCCTGGCCCTCTGAGCAGCTGGTTAACTGGTGGCAACAGGGAGACGCGCCAGCTCCCACGATCAAGGACACGGACTCTAACTGACACTGGTGTCCTCTTTGCTTTGGATCCCAATTTTCCCTTTTATAAGTTAAAACGAATCTCTTAGAGGGGCTTCCCACTGCGCAGGGGCCATGCTGCTGAGGGAGTTCTGAGGCGACGGCTACACAAGTCGGCGGAATCCGGGCTTGTGAGCGCTCTATGGGTTTGCTTGGAGAATCATGTGGAAGGTCCGTCTGAAAGGTGGGGAGACTGGAAGAGGGAGAAGCCTCCCCTCCCACCGGCTTGTCTGTGGGGCGACTCGCACACAGAGCGTGGCCAGAGGGAGGGCTACTTGCCACTGGAGGCATGGACGAGTCCCCACGTCCTCGTCGCTGCTCTGGCCCTTCCTGCCTGGGGGGAGACACTCACCACATCGCGGTACGTCTCTGGCATGGGGGGCTCCTCCTCTGCCCCCTGAGAGCTGGGCGTGCTGGAGCCCGTTACGGGGCTGACCGTGGCCTCAGACCAGGACTCTCGGATGGTTCCCAGCTTCTCGTCCAGGACCTTTGGGTCCAGGGTGGGCAAAGCTTTGCTGTTGTTTGATGTCAAGAAGTTTTCTGGCCTCTGAGGAGAGAAGGTGCAGGGAAACTTCAGACAGGCCATAAGTACACCTTCTACACCCTAAGGCTCCCCTGCCTCGTGGCGCAGGAAGCCTTGCACGCTCAGCCGTGCATACCTCCCACCACCTGCCCTTGTTCACGGGGCCGTAACAGCATCAAGCTTGCTATTCCTCCAACGAGTCAAGCACTTTCCTGCCTCAGGGCCTTTGCATCTGCTGTTCCCCAGCTGGAGGTCCCATGGATCTTTACATGGCTGTCCCCTCCTCATCATTCAGATCTCAGCCCAGACACGATCTTCTCAGGAGGCCCTGCCCTTTGCAATAGAGGCTCATTCTACTTAAAGTAACCCCACTTCCAAACCCACATTATCCCATTTTCCTGTGTTCATTGTGCTCTACTAGAAAATTAACTTTCAAAAAATGGGTTTACTTGTTAACTGCCTCCCTCCTCCAATGCCCACGCTAGGATGTAAGCCCCATGCAAGCGTCTGGCTCATTGTAGGCACTCAGTAAACATTTGCTGAAATAATAAGTGAACGATGCCATCTCTAACCCCATGCTCGGTGCAGTAACAACAGCTCCTAAAACCCCACTCTCTTTTGACACCCGTTGCTGTGTAGACTTATTTTCCATTTCATCTCTTCTATCATGCTCTGATCTCATCACTCATTAAACAGACTCTCCTCTTTCTGTACTCCGTTGAATCTGTCTCCTTCCACGTTCTTTTTCCTATTCTCCTCCTTCTCCCTCTGCCTGACTCTCGCTGTCATCTCTGCGTGTTCAAAATCTGACCCCACTCACATGCCAGCCCCCCGGGAAGCCCTGACGCCTCAGCTCACTCTTGCTTGTAGCTTTTCTGGATTCTTCCTGCCCAGCCCTTGGCTGCCTGTGCTTTCACACTGCTCTCTAATTCCAGACTTGCTGTTTTTATTTTTCTAACAAAACTTTAAGTTCCTTGTGCCTGGGGACACGTCCAGCCTCCCTTTGGGGAGAGGTTACTTTAAAGCTCTGTTTGAAATCTGTGGTTATCTCTAAAACATGCCCATTTTCAAAGAACCACATAGTCTGGGGGTTTATAGGAACCTCCAAGATGAGCCAGTCCCACCCTACATCAGCTGTTGGAATCCTCTCTTGGCCACAGACAAATTATTCCACGGTCTGGAGTATTGTGCTAGAAATAAATAGAGCAATGGCACAGTGCCAGCCAGGACAGATGTGCTCAGGGTTAGAGGTGCCCGAAAACCAGAGTGAGAATGGATGCAGGCGGGCCTCTCTTTAAATGGATACTCTGTATGAAAAGCCACCAGGATGAGCTGGAGGAATTGGGACTGGGTCCTTCTCTTTACCACTGGGATCCTTTAAATAATTATTCCCTTATGCTCTTTTCAATTAAAATTTGGTGTGCAGAAATTCATTAATGTGAAACCTTTTCAGGCTGTGCCCGTAGAGGAAGGGACAGTCATACAAGTACGCAGAGGCATCCAGTCCAGTCTGGGCTCCATCTTTCCCCAACCCCCATGCAGTGGCACAAAAATAGACAATTCCAAAGAGAAAGCAGCTATGATAAGACTCTTGGAATGGGAAGAATGAGACACTGGGTGCACCCGAGGCTGGCTTTGGCAGGCCACCTACTGCACTACACGACCAGGACTTCTGGGTCTGTTCTGTCTGTGGGCATCGGCCTGGCTGTCTCTCCCACCTGCTCCTCTTGGTAGCTCTGGTTTAGGGAGGGCAGGAGTCACTCGGAGGCTCCCCACTGACATGAATACACCCAGTGTAGCATCCAAGTTAGATGGCTTGGAGTTTTCTGGATGTCTGTGTGTTTTAGACAGAAAAAAGTACCACATCTGTCTCTTGCTCAGAACAGCTGCACACCAAACCAGCTGCAGAGGGAGAGCTATAAAATGCATATTAGATGGATGGGTGGCTAGGTGGACGCAGGAGAGAACGGAGGAAGGAAAAACTAGCCAGGGCAAAGACCACCTCCCCATTGAGCACGTGGTCCCTGGGGCTGGGGTGAGATGCTGATTCAGGACCCATAATGACATTTCTCCTCATTTCCAGGCAGAAAGCCAATCTCAGTGCCCTGGATTTCATAGACTGCCATCTAATCCAGTTAGGGGAGGAAGTAGAAGTAATGAAATCAAGGCAGAGGTCTCCAGCGGTGCCCCCATCAGTACTGAAAGCAGGGACAATTGCCGAGGGAGCCCCTCCCCCACAGCCCGACTCCCAGATGTTCACCTGTGTGGCCCCAGCATCAGCTGGGTCAACTCCGTGATCCAGAGCCGACATTTCCTGAGCCCCTGGTCAGAACTGGGCACTCACCAGGTACCTTTCTGTGGATTCTGAACTTTACTATGCATAATTCATTTAATTTCATCACAAAGCTAAAATAAAGATGAGACCAACCCCTCGGTCCAGACCAGTGCCCTCACCCCATCAGTCTCTTGTGGGCAGGGGAGTGTTCTGAGGAGGGGAGGCGAGACTTTGAAGTCTATTCTGCCCTTCCCATCCCAGCTGCCAGAGCCAGTGGCTCTGCTCTGCCCTGCCCTATGGCTGGCTCTGGCCAAGATCTGCTCCCATGGCTGCTTCATGCCAGTACCTCCCACCCTGACCGTCGTCTGCACACATTCCCGTCCTCTACCCCGTAGGAAAATCTTTAGACCTCTAAACAGCGCAGACCCTGCAGGGGAGGCTCAAGGCAGCTGCTTTTGTCACATAAGGTGAGGGGCACCAAGAGGACACAGTGCCTCCCAAGGGGTCTAAATTCACCTAATAGTTCCCTTTCTTCATGGCCAACATGGCCTCTCCTGGCTCTCAGCTTCAATCGGCCCACGTTTTGGGGAGGGGATTATGCCCTCATCTCCCTGCTCCTCAAGGAGGGAGCTTGTCTGAGACCACAGGGAGGGGCCGGCTGCTGGGGTGGTGGTCAGGATGGAGGATGGGGAGATAGTGAAGCCTTGGGGACTAGCTTCTTCCTATTCAGGTCCAGGCTTACTTGGCTCTCCTCCTTTCCTCTAGGTGGGATTGGGATCTGGGCCCACCCCACAGTCTGCTTATTTGCTTTTTTGTTTGGTGAGCCCTGCCCCACCTGCTGGGGCAGCTTGGGGCTGACAAGTGGCCCCGCGCTCTGTGGCTCCGTGGCTGCAGTACATCCTGCTTCATTAGGGCTGTAATTGGAGACTGACTTTGAAAGCTCAAAGCGATGCCTGGCCAAGCACTAGCTCAGACTTAGCACCCAGCCCACCATTCCCTGTGTTGCTGCAGCTGCTCACACTGCATGTGAGTGCCACGGTGGGGGGAAGACACCCCTTCCTCACGCTTCACCCCCTTGCTGTTGCCAGCAGAGTGGGGTCTGTTGAGACGGACCAACCAACGGCATCACAGGCTTGAGGCTTCTTAAGTCATCTGTCTCCCTCCTCCCCGCAACATCTTCTGCCTCCCTCTGACCCACTCCATCCCCTAGATCCCTGATCATGCAAAATGCAGCAGCTCCAGCCTGCCCTGGCAATTACAGACTAGCCAGGCTGCACCTGCTGTCCGTGGTACTGAAAGTGCCCGCCTTCGGCCACCCCGCCTCTTGCCCCGCCCGGAGCCTTCTTGCTGGAGCACACACGCTCTTAATTCAATTAGCTGGCCCTGAACCCTCCCCAGGGAGCCTGGAGCGGAAACTGACAAATTCTGTTTAACAAAGACATTTGTCCCTCGCCCCACCGGCTTTGGGCTCTGCCCGCCTGTATCCCGCTCATTAGGTATCTAACAAAGTGCGTCCCAAGAAATCTGCTTCCAATCGCTAGTAATTCAGGAGTCCTGATGCAATTTTCTCCCTGATAAGGGTCTCTCGCCCGCTGGCAAGCGCGTAATGAGCCCTGTGCAGCGGCTCCCAGATCAGTCACTGCTTTGTTATTTCCTGTGGCCGCAGTTGTAGGTTCTTATCTCTCCAGCTGTATTCGAGGCTCAGACAACTGGCCCCTTCAAGAGGGCTTGCTGCCTGTCCTGCATACGGTGAGCCTCATTTATGGCTTCCCTCCTGCTCCTGCAGCTGCAGTGGGGTTTGAAGCCGCAAGTCTGTCTCCCAGCCAAGAAGGGTCCAGCTGTTAATCCTTGAGGGGGCCATGATTCTTTTGGCAGAAATTGGTGTCAGAGAGTTAATCTAAAAGCAAGTTACGGGGTCAGGGAGAGGAGCCGCTGATAAGAATATTTAAAAATTTTGCCAGGGATTTTACTATTAAATAGAGTCCTGCCTGTGGCTCAGTGGATGGACTCTGTGCTCACTCTTTTTGCCTCAACCCTGCTCTTCCTGCATTTAATCTTTCCCCTTGAGTTTCCCCACTCACTTCCACAGAGACTTCTCCAGGGTAGATCAGACCACATCCTCCTGCTGCTCAAAGACCTGCCCATCAACTTATGGCAAAGTGCAAACCCTGTATGCTGGCACCCCGGCCCTCCACAACCTGTGCCCCATCCAGCTCTCCCGTCTCCTGGCTCTACAGTCCCCATGTCATGTGCTTCAGACACTGTCATACTTCCATGCCTTTGCACAGGGGATCCCTTTGCCTGAAATGTCCTAGCCTTGCCAATTTCCAAGCCATTTTCTGGGGCAAGGCTCAAACCATGCCCCTCTGTCATGCCTCCCCTGACCTCTGTATGCTCAAGGCACCACCCTTAACTAGGACCCTTAGCAAGACGGGTGGTGATGATCTGTTGGGTGCTTTACTGCTTGGCATGGGTAAGGAATCTAATAAATGGTTAATGAATTTATGTATGAATGACCGTGGTTGGGACAGGGGTTCGTCTGGTTTGCCTGAAGGGAGGTCTAGACTAAGGTGGTTGGGCTTTGAGATGGGGAAAATCCCAAGACCAGCTCCCACTTTCTGAGAAGTTTGGTCTGGAAGCTTCTGCCACCCCTCTAGTCCTTCTCTCCCCCTTCTTCAATCTACTAATAGGCATTGGGTGCACAGGAGAGCAGAGCAGGGGAAGGGAGGGTCCAAATGTCGAGGTTCCTCAGCCACCTCTGCGCCCTAACTTAACACACTCCATCTCTGGTTAGAGATTCTCATTCTCAAGTCAGCCAGGCGTTTATGGTTGGCGAGGCATTTGGGATGACCCTGTATCGGGCCTCCTGGGTTACTAGCAATGGGAAGCAGTGTGGCTCTTGGTCCCAGCCCTACCCGCCCAGGGCTGGGAGCTCCTGGGCCAGGAGGCAGGTCTTCACTTTCTGCATTTCCTGCACAGCCCCCGCTCAGGGCAGGATACGCTGGGGACCTTAGCAAATCTGGCCTCTGGAGAGATGATCATCTGTCTCTTCCCCACTTTTTCATTCTCTGAAAATTGCCGTGAGACCCAGTGTGGTGCTGGTGATGTTTATCTTCAGCACTTGACAAGGCCTCCCGATGTCCTTGTGGATGTGAAGCTGGTGGAGCAGCTGTCACGAGGGGCAGGCGCTGAGTGATGGATTCTCAGGGCTCTGTCATTCCCCCTCCCCAAGGAGCCCTGTCCTCATCCCTGACGAGTTCAGCATGTTTGTCAGCAACTTGGGTGAGCGACACCAGGAGCTCCCTTTGCAGCATGTCTGCGGGACACTGTGCACACCCTCCCCAAGCTTCACTACGTTCCTGGCTGGCGGGGACGGCAACCCCGTTGTGCGATGGGACCGGGAAGCTCAGGTGGCTAAGGGCAAGTGGAAGATCCAAGATTCAAACCCAGGTCTCAGGATGCACATTGTGGATGTCGCAGCACTGAACGTTCCCGGCCACGTCCACAGACAGCTTGGAGCTTGGGCTAGGGGCAGGGGTGGGACTGTGAGTGTGTTACATGATAAAATCAGGATCCAGAATGATCTCAAGCATAGAAGATGGGCTGAAACAAAGAAGGCAAAATACCACAGGGAAGAGAAACCCTAAGTTCAAACAGAGCAGTAGAGGTGCAAGGTGTAGATGTGTCTTGCTGATGTGCCAGAGCTGACCCTGGCTCTAAAGGGAACTTCCTCGCCTTGGCAAGCACCAAACCAGAGCAAACACTGGACTTCGCTGCACCAAAGGGGAGAACATGTTCAGAGAGGGGCGACAGTCCTATTCTACCCACCAGTGCTGATCGGGCCCCACAGTCTTGGAGGACACTGTAAGAGGAGTGTTGTCAAGAGAAGACAGCCTGCAGGATGAGTGTCAGAGGCCAAGTGTGACAAAGAGCAGGCAGAGGAAGGAGAGCAGGTTCAGGTTGGAGATGTCATAAGATGTTTGCAAATGTCAGCAGGGATGACATGAGTGTGAGCGCTGACTTCTCTGGAGCTGGCCGCAGGGAGGAAAGGCAGGGCCAGGGTGAGGAGACTGGAGAGAGAGAAGGAAGAGCTTTACAAGGGAGCTGGTAGCATTGGGAGAGGGCTTCCTGGGTGGTAATGAGCTCCCTGGTAGGAGAAGTGAGAAAGGAGGCCCTGTAGAACCCTTTGTCTGTGTTCTGGAGGGAATGCCCAACTCCCTGTCTTGGAGGTGGGGGGTCTGGTGGGGATTTGCACGACCACCAAGAGACTCGGGGGGACCAACATTGCCCACAAGGTGCAGAGCACTACCAGGGGACATTCAGACATTGTGGAAAGCCTTTTAAGGTATGGTGGCCAGCCTGGCCCCCTGCACCAAGTGTCCGTGACCCCAGGGCCAGGCTGGCCCTTGGGAAAGCTCAGGCTCTCATTTCTCTCCCGGCCCGTCCCTAGCTGCCTTTGGGCTGGGTGGGAGGAGTCTAAACTGGACCCAGAACCTGAGCAGGTGAGGGAAAGGGTGTCTGGGAGCTGCCTCCTGCCATGTGACCGGGGACGGCGCGAGGACAGGAGGGCAGGGCCTTCGGGTTGGGGAGGAAGGATGGCAGGATGTCGTGAGGCGGTGGGAGGGAAAGGGTCTCTCTCTCTGGATCCATTGGCATCGTTGTGACAGTGTTTTCAGAGCTGGTGTTTTGGGCGTGGGGACAGAACCTTCCAGAGGACTGAACCCATTGAGGAGACGACTGTGCTGTCCTGGACACTGGTCCTTCCAGGCAGCTGTGTTGGGTGAAGAAATGAAGGCAGGTTTGCATTGGGGTTTCTCTAAGGACAACCGAGGGCTGCCATGTATGACTTTCAAAAAAATCCATGAAAATTCTTCAAAAGCCAGCATGATTCTGCCTGTCCCCTGCCCTCCCTGCCACATTTGCTAATTAGCCACTTGTCCCCACTCTAACCTGGTCTCCAGAGAGAGCTTTGTAACTAGTTTGAAAGAAAACCCCACGAGGGCAGCATCAAAGACTCGCCCCACCCCCTTTCCATGAGGGGGAGAGGGAGGGGGAGGGTCAGATGGGACCATGGCAGCTGCCCCTTCCCTCAGTGATGACACAGTGGCCACCAACTCCTCTCCTCAAATGCACCCTCCCTGTGCTAAAATCCCAGGGAGCTGGTGGGTTTCAAGTCCTCTCAGCAGCTCTCAGCTGTGAGCTGAGGTGGGGTGGCCACCCATCTGAGGAGCCCGACTCTGCCTGTGCCCCGTGCCCACCTGGGCAAGTCGGTGGATCCCAAATCCTAACCCCAAGACGGGAAATATTGCCAAACATCAACATGATGGCATGAACTTGTCCCATGTCATGGGGAGGTGCATTTCCAGGCAGAGAGGCAGGCACTTACACAGTGAGCACCTACTGTGTGCATATCAGGCTCCGATCCACATGCGCAGCCCAGAAAACCTGGCCAGCGTGGGCCTCACTTCAAAGAGGCTGGCTGCAAGCTGGAGGGCACCCAGGACGCGGTGGGATCATGAAACCAGTTCATTAAAGAGCCAGGCTGCTTAGCCCGGAAAAGTGCAGACTCCCGGGGGGACCACATCACGCTTTTCAAAGTGAAGAGGCCGAGACCAGAGGGGCTGGAGGAGGCCACAGGTTCATTCGTGCGTGTGTGCGCGGAGCAGCCACAGGCTGTGGGCTCTCAGAGCCTAAAGGACCTCAAAGGCCAACCCCCACTGGATGCGCAATACAGGGAAGTGTTCTGTGTGTGTGCAAGCTTACTTGTTTTTCTAGTTTTTCCTCACCTACGCACATAAATCCAATTTACAGTGAGATTCCACCAGAGTGTAAAAACTAACCCGTCACCAACAAACCACCTTCAAGTACAATGTCCCAACCCGGAGACCACCTCTTGCCGTTCGCTGAGAATGCAGGCTCTGTTACCTGGTCTACCCGCAGGCATGCTGGCTGGCTGGCCCTCGGGACCCCCTTGGGAGGCTTGCTGGAGTGCCCTACAGCCCCGGGGGCAGAGCCAGAAACCTGGGGCAGAGGAGGTCCCCAGAGGCAGTCTGGGCTCGAAGAGCCACGCGAGAGCTGCTTCTGGAGGCAGCGAGCTCCCTGTGGTGGCAGAGCAGGAGAGGCCGGGACGACCCCCTGGGCTGCATGTTGCCAGGGAGATTCCTGTCCAGGTGGGCTGTTGAGAGAGATCTCTGCAGTCTCTGCCTATGTGGAAGTTCCTGAGAGCTCTGAGGATGGGTGATGTGGAAGTGGGTGGCGTGGGGAGGCTGTGTTCACCAAACGGTCCAATTACTCAGGACAGCCTGTGCCCAAACCTCCAGGACATGGAGGCTCACGGGAGAGAGACTGTGTCCTCAGGCCGGGGCTCTTCCCAAATAAGCCTTGCATGTTCATTTCCCCTGAAGCGTTTCTGCTCCGTGACAGCACTGCCGTGTCTCACCCTCAGCAAAGAGCTGTCCCTAAGATGGAGCTGTTGACCAGGTGCACGAGGGGCCCGAGAACCCCGCAACCACAATCCCCCTGCAGTGGGAGAGTCCATAGGACCCTAAGATCTCCGGGTGTCCGGGAGTGGCAGTGTTTGGTGTAAATGGCGGAAGGGTGGGCAGTCCCGCCCTGCCACCGCCTTTGCTCAGGCTGTGGCGCAGGGGTGAGGACCAGGCCCCTTCCACCACCAAGCTGCGGGCAACACCTTGGGCTCAACAATGAGGTGCGAGGACCCCGGTCTCTTTCTCGTAGCAGCTTAGCTCATGGCCTTACCAGGCTGCTGCGCGGAATCCAAATAGCTCCTCCAAGGACTGCCCATCACATCACCTTGTTTGCATTTTCTCAGGCACCTTGTCACTGGCTGATACCTGCTTTTAAATTATTTGTTCATTGGCCACACTCCCTGCTCTCTGACATGCAAGCTTTATGATAGGGGGGTCTTGTATTTTTGTCTTCTATGCAATACCCCTAAAACTCAGGACAGTATCTGCTCTGCAGGGGGGGTGCCCCACATTCGCGGTTGCCTGCAGGACAACGTGGTATCACAGTGAAGGTGGAGGTGCGGGCTGGAGAAGGAGCGGGCCCCTTTGGACTTAGCAGCGTGCCCTCTGAACTGTCCTTCAGGTCTCAGCGCTATCCTGCCACCCCTTAGCGAGCGTGTCCTCTGAACTGTCCTTCAGGTCTCAGTGCTATCCTGCCACCCCTTAGCGAGAAGGGTGCCAGAAGGGCTCAGACACCAGCAGAGAGCCACGTCCAAGCCTGATGCGGGTGAACTCGAGGCACATGGGCTCCATGACCGTAGGCCCCTCCTCTTGCAATCCACAAGCGCAGCCAGCGTTCTACTTCCTTCCTTGCACGGTACCTGGCATGTAGTGGCTCCTCATCAAACATATGTGGAATAAAAGAATAAATGGGTGGGTCCCGTGGCGGCAAGAACCTTCTGGCGAGCCCGCCCACATTAGCACTTCATACTCAGTCCTATAAATTGATCTTTAAGATTCCAGAATCAAAGCGAATCACTTATTGGCCAATCCTCAATGGTTTCACCAAAAAACAGTTAAGCTACAAAGGAGATTTGGCTTCTGTGTGCCAGTTTGCATGTGTCTGAGAGCATGCATGTATGCACTGAGTGTGTGCACCCTTGCAAAGGTGTGTGCACACATCCGTGCCTATGTGGCTGTCCGCGTGGAGACATTGTGTGTGGTCACATGGGGGCACTCACATGTGCACACTCTGCGTGCGTAAATTCTTGGCTGCACAATCTGCTCGTACTGTTTTCTTGGTACACGCCCAATCTTGATCCCTTTCTTTTCCTTTCTTCTCAGAAATCCATTACTAAAAGGTTTTTTCTACCCGCCTCCAGGGGGAGGGGGCTGGGGGAAGGGACCGCTAAAATCACAAGGCCCAGATCAAAACACTCAGCAGCTAAATGAATTCACAGCATTTTCCCGCATGGCTTGGAGGGGTAATTTAGTGAGGCCGCCAGCTGGAAGGAAAGGGATTAATTCTGCACTTAGCGCAGCTTCAGTGAATAATTCATTACTGGAGACCTGTGCCCAGCCCCTGGGCCATGGGGGAAGCGTCCTGCCCACCTGCCTGTTGCCTGCCTGGGGCCCCCAGTCCTGCCCAGGGGCACCTGCCGCTCCTTTCACTCCCAGGACGCATGCGCTCCAGTGAAGGGGGCAGTAGGTGGGGGAGATGAGAGGGACTGGCAGTGGTCACTGGCAGACTCTTGACCCTGGCAAGAGGCCTGGGCTCCAATCTGGAAGTCTGTGTCCTTTTTCTCCAAGATCCTGCTGCACCTTTCTTGGGGTCTTTTGTTTCTTCTGTGCCGTCTCCTTTCAATATCTTTTTGTTCCCGGTTTGGTGGTGGGGTGGGGGCTGCCAGGGAGTAGCGAGCTCTCTCCCACCCAGGTATCGGGGGACGCTCATGAGGGCGGTGCCGAGCACCCATGACAGGGGCGCTAAAGGGAAGTCTCGGGCCCTCACCAGAGGCCTCATGAAGACACGTTGAGGCTGGTACCTGCCCAGACGTACCCCTCATACCGCACACCATAGGACTCTCTGTGTTCTTCATGGGTTCGGTCACAGGGCCAAGTACTGCCCCGGAGCCGGTGGGTAGTCTTCCCTTGTGGGAAGCTGGCAGGAGTGGGCTGGGCCCGACATCAGCCCCTACCAGCGTTTCCTAGTTCATCTCATCTCCCTATCGTAAGGTCAGTGGGGCCCTGTAACACAACAAAGTCACGGGAGTGGGAGCACGGAGTATTTGCAGGTTGCAATATTTAGGGTGTGAAATGTTGGGGGCCCATGTTTGGAATTCTGTCTGCCACAGTTGAGTTGGTTGGAATGGAAAGATGCCCAGGGCCGGGACCTGCCTGACGGATGTCTCTCTTCCTCCAGTCAACTGCACCTGAGCGCTGAGTCCGCTTGGCCCCCGGCCATTTGCTCCAGGGCACCTGGCAGGCACCTGCTCGGCTCTTCCCACTTTCCGCTGCGTGGTGCTGGGATGTGGGCAGCTTTTGGGGGCTGGGGGTGGCCTGGCAGGCAGCCAGCTAGGACACTGGGATGTCAGTCCTAACTGCAGGGAACTGATGGTGCCAGCAACCTGAATAAGCTTGGAAACCTCCAGAAGGGAATGTGACCCTGCCAACATCTCCATTTCAGGCACGCTGTGTGGGACTGCCTACCTACACGAGTGTCAGCTAATAGATGGGCACTGCCTTAAGCTGCTAAGTTAGTTATGCAGTAACTGAAAACTGCTGTCCCACTTCACCCTGTAGAACCTTGATCCCAGTGAGCCAGGCTTGGCTTGGCTTGGGTCAGAGGCTGACTCTCAGGTCTGGGTGGCCCTCTGCTCGCAACTCTCCTGTTCCTAGTTTCAGCTTTCTCTCTGGTCTTCTGGAGCCTCAAATCACCCTCAGCCTTGTCCATCCAAAGGAGCAGTCCCCTCCGCCCAGAAGCCCCTGGCCCTGGCCCTGAACAAGGCCATGCCTCACTGAGGGGTTGCTTACACCTGTCTGCCAGCCTTGCACTGCCCACCACCCCCCGTCCCCCACCAGCCACAGCCTTACCTCGGAAGAGATCAGGTGGAAGGAGAGATCCACTGTGGGGGCCTCACCGCTCACGGTTTTCAGGTTGGTGTCCTGGGAGGAGAAGGGTCACTCAGACCACACTGGCCAGGGTGGCTTTGGCCTCTGCTCCACCCGCTGTTCCAGATTCCCCAGGAAGACGCCTGCCAGGGGCTGCGCCCAGGAGGGTGGGAGGGAGTGGGGAGCTGGCCTTCTGCCTCTGACCCCCTCACTGCCTCCACACCCCCTTCTCAACTCCACTGGGCACCCCAGTGGCACCTGCAGGCTCACCGCCTGGCAGAGGGAAGCTCCCATTTGTTGAGGTCTGTATGTCAGGATGGCCAGAAGAATTTTAGGGGGAAAAGTGACATAGAAATAGATAATAATGATAATGGTATTAATTCTCATCTAAGCATTTACATGTGTTCCCTCGATAACTTCACAGCAACCCTATGAGAAAAGCACGATGACTGTGCATCTATTTTACAGACCAGGACACTGTGGCACCAAGACTTTAATTTCCACGGTCTCGTGAGCAGGGAACTACGAGCAGGAACCAGAATTGGGGCCCAGACAGTCTGGCTCAAGAGCCTGAGCTCTTAACTCTCTTGTTACGCAAAGGAACTGCATCCTGGGCATGCCAGGCCCATTTAGAGATGAGTCCTCTGAGGTTGCGAGAGGGTAAGTAATTTACCCATGTTCCCCGGCGAGGATGGGGGCAAGACAGGATTCGAACCCAGGTCTGGCTGGCTGAAGGCCTGAGCTCTTGCACTATCCCGCAGGGCCTCCTCCTGCTTCTCCCCCACGTCGCTCAGGGCCGGAGGCGAGATGTTCTCTGGTGTTGGGGAAGCTCCCGCATCTACAGGGAGAGCCCTGGCGGGAGCTTTCGCAGAAGTCAAGGTCTCCATGGAGGTGAGGCGAGGTGGCACGGGGTGGGGCGGGGTGCAACCAGGTTGGGCCCGGTCCAGGGCAGGGGCTCACCATGATGGGGAGCCGCGCCACGCGTAGCCCGTCCAAGCCTTTCCCTGTCAGCATCTTCCGGTACAAACGACTCTTTAGCGGCAACACAGAGATGCCCAGGGGATGGGTGAGGGTCCACGGCTGGCTGCCTTTCACTGAGGGGAAGGAGCAGCCGGGTCCCACCAAAGCCCCCACCCTGGCCCCGTCCTCCATACCCCACATCCAGCCCCCCCATCTCCCACCGCCCCGCCTGCCTCTGCCTCCTAGCCTTCCCCACACACCCTCCTTGCCCATCTTCAGGGCTTTGTGAACTCAAAGCCAACCTTAAACATACTCTGCATCTCTGGGTATTTATAGGGGTCACCCTCGTGTCTGCCCTTTGGGGGCTTCAATCCCACAGAGTGGAAGTAAACCCTCTCTCCCCGACCCATCCCTGTGAGCTCTGAGGGCTCCGCCCTCCCCATCACTGATGGGTGCAATGAAAACGTAGCCTGGTGACAGGACCTGGGATGGGGACAGGACCAGGTGTCCTGACCTGTGCCCCACAGCTGCCACTTGGACAAGGAATGCAGCCAGGCTCTCCCCTGCCTGCACTGGGAGGTTGCCTCGGCACCTGGGAGCCCCTAAACTATCCAGCGGGAGGCAGAGGCGGGATGGTCCAAACACCCTTTTCACAAAGCTCCTGCTGCGTGGCTGCCCTGGTGAGGCACCGTGAGCGGGCACTTACTTGAAGTGGAGGGGTAGTACTCCAGCACCAGGGCTGTGTCTTCCGAGAAGTTGGTGGCTCCATCTCGGCCTTGGAAGAGGAAGGACTGATTCCACAGGGGCTGCTCTGGGGGTCCCCCAGGCTTGGACAGCTGGAGGGAGAGGGCGAGAGTAGGTGGTGGGGCTACGGCTCCCCCCAAATCAAAGCACGCGCAGATATTTGGTTGTGTGTGGTGTGTGTCTATCTGTGTCACAAATGTTTGTCCCAGTTATCAAAGCAACACACAATTTTTAATGAATAAATTTTGGAAAATACAGAAAAGTAGAAAGAAGAAACAAACTCCTATGTTCTCACACTAAACACAGCAGTTCATAAAACTGTGTGCTCATTTCCAGTTTTTTCCATGCATATTTTGTATATAATTGTCATTCTACACCCTGCCTTTTTCATTTACCACCAAACCCTAAGCCATCCGGAGTCACAAAAACTCCTGTTGCCCATGACTTTAGTGACTTCAGAACATTCTGTCATGTCCAAGTGTCCTGGTTTCTCCCTCTCCGTTTTCCCCATAGTAACACTGCGTCAAATGTTCCTTGCCACACGCCTTCGTATCTCAAATCATCGCCTTAGCACAAATTCCTGACCCAGAAGTGCTGAGTTAAAGGACATGTGTGTGTTCTAAGGCACTTGGCAGACTGCTTTCCTAAACCGTTGCACCAATGTTCATACTCACGGCTTGTCATGGACACCAAATTAGACGTGACTTCCACCCTCGTTACACCCCCCCTCTGCCCCACACAGGCTCCCAGTCCCTCGTGGAAGGCTAGGACAGGTCTTCAGGCTCTGGAGCCTCCGTGTGTCAGCAGGGAGGGCCATCAGGCACTTGGGGACTTGCTGGCACCCCAAGCCAGCAGTGAAGGCACTCGTATGGGTACGATTTAAGCAATGAAACAAGGCAGCACTAGCCAAAGCCCCCAAATAAGGGACCTCTATGAGACATCCTCGGGGGCGGTCAGAAAAGCCGCTTTGGAGGAAGCAAACCACAGGAAGGCTCTGAAGGAAGGTTTGAGTAGGTGAAGGGAGGGAGGAAGGTCTTCTGGGGGCAGAGCGGCACAAGCAGGACCGCGGGGGTGGCACCAAGCATGGCATGCGCAGAGGACGCCTGGCATGAGGAGAGACTCCAGGGGGAGGCCCAGCATCTGCACAGGCTGGAAGGCGGGCGTCGCCTGTAACTCCCAGCAGGCAGCGCTGCAGGGTCCCGGCACAGAGAGGGACTGCCTCATCTCCCCCCAGTCAGGGGCTGTCAGCAACAGTGGCCTCCGCTCCCCCCGCCCGTTCCCCTGCGGGAATCAATCGCGGCGCGGAAAGGTCAGCGCACATACACCGCTGGCTCCGGGAGTTATCGATGCAGGATCGTGAAATATCAGTGTGGGTCTGCTCCCCCCGTGGTGGCAGGCCCTGATGTCTGTCACGTGAATGTGCCTGGTTTTCCCAGGCCCAGCCCCAAGGCTCAGCTTTGTCTGCCCCTGTGCCTGGGGAGACAGGTTGCAGTCATTGCAGGGCCAGGGCGGCCTGAACACTGGGACAGGGACTGGGGTGATGGGAGAGTCCCTGAGACACTCCTAGGGGGAGCTCAGGGACAGCCACTTGGCCACCACGTCAGGCCCGAGAAGTTGGTTCTGGCTTCTGTGGGACTGGGGAGAGACCGTTCAGCGCTGATCCTCAAACCATGCTCCTCCCAGAGCCACTCCTTCTCCTGGGTGCTCAAGGGTCCAAATGGCCTGTACCATCTGCCAGGCACTGGGGCACTCAGGGAAGATGTGTGACTTGGTCCTCTGCTGCCCTGTGTCTTGCTCCCACCCTGGGAGGGTTATCTGATGGATGCTAGCTGTCCTCTCTGGGACCTGTTAATGTGTCTAAATGGAAACTACAAAGCAAGAGGTGGTGAGGGCCCGATAAGGGACAGCCCTCCCTGAGCAGTTCCCCAGGCTAAGTCCTCCAGGAACGATCCCGTCAGACCTAGAATTGGGGAGGGAGGGTCGTCCTCCCTTGTGTGCGGGGGTGGGGTGGGGGGGCAGGCTGAAGTTTCAATGACCTGCAGAATCTGATGCCAGGGCCCTGGTGAAGGTGCTGATGGCTGACGTGTGTGCGGGGCTGGGGGATGGGGGGGGTGAGGGGCCGACACTGTCCGCAGCAGCTAATGGGAAAGGCCCCGGCAGGTTGTGGAATTAAGGAATGTGATTAACCCTCAGCTGTGAACTTCAGAAAAGCCATTAACCCCAGGCCACTGAGGCAGACCCGCCTTCCCTGGGGACAGAGCCTTCATTCTACAGCCTTCGTTCTCCCATTCTGGGCCCACCCACACCCACACCTACCGCTGCCCGCTCTGCCCAGGCAGCCTCGCTGGGAAGGGCATCTGCGGGCAGCTGAAGCTGGGGCGGGGCCTCCAGGGAGCTAGGACTCCTTGGCCGGAGGCCTGGGTGGGTCTGCCTCACCCTCGCTATGTGACCTTTGGCAAGTCCCTTCCCCTCTCTGAGACCAGGTTTTCTCATCATCCAACAGGAAAATGCTTTGTGCTCCACACATCGAAGTGGTCGGAGGAGACAAATGGACAAATGGATATTTTGCTAGTAAGGCAAAAGTTCAATTCAGCAGAACTCAGCGAAATGGACAAATGGATATTTTGTTAGTAAGGCGAAAGTTCAATTCAGCAGAACTCAGTGAATGTTGGCCGTGGGACTTCTCCATGCCAGACACCTGTGGGGTGCTGCAGGGCACACGCGGGAGCTGGAGCCAGACCGCTGCCCCAGGAGCAAGCCGTCTTGCAAGGTGATAGGACACACACACATGCGTGATCCGCCAGAGGCCTGAGCCAGCTGTGACCGTGGGAGTGGGATGTCGGAGAGCGCCATGACTCTGACCTGGGGACGGGAGGACGGGAGAGGAAGGCCACTCTGGGCTGAGCTCCTGCAAAGGTGAGGGCTGGAGGAGAGCGAGGGTGGCATGGCAGTGGAGAGCTGCAAGCCGTCCGTGGGGCTGGAGGATGCGTGTGTCACCAGAAGGCTGGAGGACACAGGGCCTTGTGCACCCGCTGAGTCTCAGACCAGGGGTCCAGGGAGGGGCCTAGCCCTGGGCAGGGGATGATGGGAGGGTCTAGGCTGGAGAGTGCCGGCACCAGGGCAGGGCCTGCGGGCTGCAAACGACCCCAGGAAAGCTTGGGAACAGGCTGGCTGTGGGGCTGAGCCTTTCTCGCTTCTGCTTGTGTTTCAGCTCCTCGGAGCTCCGCCCAGCTCTGTAGGAGGCCATGACAGTGGGAGCAGCCTGTTGGGCCAGGGCCCCTTTCCAAGGCGTGGGCGTGGGGCAGGAGTAACTCCCACAGCCGCCCGATGTTGGCTGCAGCAGTCTGGGCCCACCTGTCCCCTAACTCATCAGAGCTCAGGTTTTGCCATCATCATCCGCTCCACTGAGGGCCACTGAGCCAGCAGCCAGTCTGTTCCCCACCTCCTCCTGACAAGTGGCCCCGCGGTCCAGGTGGCCCCTCTTCCACAGCCACGCAGAGCCACGCCCCTCCGTAGCGACAGGTTCAGGGAAGTGCCTGTGATCCTGGCCAATGAGACACGAGGGAGGTCTGCCGACGGGTGGCTGGGCTGGTTGCTTTCCAGTTCCTCCTAAAATCCACCCCTGAGAAGGGAAGGCTTTGCTCTTCCCTTGGTCTTTAGTCTTACTTGGATGGGGCGCCTGGGACGTTTCCCCATGAGCTGTTAGCCGGCTGAAGATGACAGTTCCCGGGGGTTGGAAAAATCCTGAGTCCTTGAGGATGCTTCTGAGCCAGCACCGACCGGTTCAGGCAGCACCCCATGTCGGGACTTGTGGTGCATGACAATAAATATCCTCAGTGTTTAAGCCCATCCGAGTTGGGGTTTCTGTTACTTGGAGCCAAACGGGACAAGGGCAGTGGTGAGGCTGGCCTCAGAGGCACCTTGGCACTAGTGGGAGGTGCAGCTCTTGAAGGGACAGAACCACTTTTCCTTGGACCCCGGCTTGGACGCTTTGCACAGGTTATCATTTAAGTTCTCCCTACAGCCCCGTAGGGCAGGAATCGGCAGGTACAGAAAGACTGAGCAGCTGGGCGAACGTCACACAGCTAGTAAGTCACAGAGCTGGGGCAAACCAGGTCTGCTGGACTCTCCATGCCTTGCCCACGGCACTTTTGTCTGGCCACAGTGGTAGGAAATCACAGCCCCTCATGATGTCAGAGAGGGCAGGCTCTAGAAATTGCCTAGTCCAACCCCACCGCTCCGCTGGAGAGGGGACGAGCTCAGAGAGGGCAGGGCAGGGTCTGTGTGACCGTCTGAGCCCAGGGCTGCTGGCTGGCGGCCCTCCAGGTAGGGGTCTGCCTGCATCCCCGCCCCACACCACAGCAACAGCAGCCGGCCCCTGTTCCCTCACTGCTGCACCTGGGCACCTTGGTGTCAGCTGACGCACGTTCTCAACCTGGCCCAGCTGCTGTGGTGTTGAGTGACCTTCAACAAGTGTCCGGCCACCGCTGGACCGCTGACTCCAAGTGCACACATGCAGCAGGCGTTGGAGGCAAGCCTTTGTGTTAAGGGGCACCCCCACACTAGTTAGCAGCTCAGGCAGCCAGAGCCGGCCGGGGGTGGGAGGGGGACCACTCATTAAAGCAGGCAGCGCCTCCAGCCCCTTGGGACAGCCTGCTGATTGGTTCATAATTTCCTGGGCAAATGCAGAGCCATGCGTGAGATGACTCTGGGGAAATCAGAGGACGGATTGGTTTGGGTTTGAAGCCTCCATCCCCAGGGTCTCCCTTCTTCCCACCCTTCCCCACTACTGTTACTCTTGCCCGTGTCTGAGCCTTCTTCAGACGTCTTTGCCTTTGAATGGGGGCAGGGACTCTGAATGGGTGTCTTGTTCTATTTTTGTCATGCCAGACATGAGCATTAGTGGGCAGACAATAGGAGGGACTTCCAGGAATCCCCACCCCCAGCCTCAAAGGCCCCTAGGAATGTCGGGACCATTATGTGGGGCAAGCTCACACAGAAGTGCAGACTATGGGAAGAGATCGATTTGGCCGTTTCCCTGGACCAGCCATGAACTGTACACACACCCCTGTGCTCAAACGACTGCCTCCTGTCCACCCCGACACGGATCACGGCTGGTGTGTCCCCTCACCTGTGCTCTTGCCGTTCTCAATTGCCCTGTGCCAACCCTCCCTCTATCAAAAATCGAGACTGCCCTCTCTAATCACCTCCCTCTCCTGATTTTTCTAAAAAAATTTTTATTATGGTGAAATATACATAACACAAAATTTACCATTTTAACCATTTTTAGGTGTAGACAGATCAGTGATGTTAAGTACCTTCATAATGTTGTGCAACCATCACCACCGTGTATTTCCAGAACTTTCTCATCACCCCAAACAGAAACTCTGTTCCCATTAAACATAACTCCCCATGTCCCCGTTTCCCAGCCCCTGGTAACCGCTGTTCCACTTTTCTGTCCCTGTGAATGTGCCTACTCTGGGGGCCCCGTGTAAGTGGAATATTTGTCCTTTTGTGTCTTTTCTCCTCTGATTTCCATGGCTCTGAGAATCCCTCCTGGTTTACTAGAGTATACATCACCTCTTGTCACTGTGTAACCTGTCCGCGTGGTGACACTGGCCTTCCCTGAGGCGGCTTCTCCACGGCACCGAGAGCGCGGCCCTGGCTATGCAGCTGCACTGGGTAGCCAGGGAGCAGCTGAGCCGGCGAGCCAGCGAGGGGACAGGCAGTCATTTGACGTGGGAGCCAGCGAGGGAGGGCGGGAGGGGCCATACCTGAGGGCACCCGTTCTTGCTGACCCGAGGCACGTCAAAGTTCATCACGGACGGGATGGGGAAGGAGACGGGGGTGATGGGCAGCCCCACGGAGGCCAGGTCCCTGTTTACCTGGCTGGCCCTGGGGAGGCAAAGAGACAGGGTTAGTCCCCTTGGCTCTGGGCCCTCGCGGGGCACCCTGGGGCCCCCACTGGACTCTGGATCCATGTGCGAGAAGGGTGCCGTGGCCGGCCGAGTTCAGGCCAGGGCCTCCTGACAGAGATGGAAGATGTTGGTCCTTCCGGCTGCTGGCCCAACTCGGGAAAGCTCCCCGTGCTCAGGAGATGAGCTGTAGCGCTCAGTTCCCTTATCCGGGACTGACTGGCCTTGGCCACCTCTGAGTGCTTCAGCTGCTCATCTTTAAAATGGGCCTTGCGTTCCCCGCCCGGCTTCGGAAGACCCAGTCGCAATGACTCACCCCCATGGTGGGAATCCCGGTGTAGGCGTGGGGGTGTGGAGAGCCTGCAGGGGCAGGATTCAGGGCACATGTGTGCATGTACATATGTGTGTGTGTGCGCGCGCGTGCACTGAGGTCACTGGGCTGGGCGTGCATCAGACATTTTCATTCCTCCAAGAAGCAGGGGGATTCATAGGTGATGCAAACTCAACAGGTGGGGCAGATGAGTCCGGGTCCTCTTAGGCCATCAGAGCCCGTGGAAGGCTAGAGGCAGGCACCTGGCTCCCAGGAGACGGTGCTGTCCCAGAGAGCATGTGCTCCTTGGGGAACATGCCCCGCTGTGCAGCCAACTAGCCTGAGCCACACACCCCCACCCCCTCCCCGCCCCGGTCCCCGGGGACTGCGAATCCAGCACATGCAAAAGGAAGTCCGGGGAGTAGGGAACATGTTGGGGCTGGGGCCAGGGACACCTCCAGGAGGGTGAGGGAGAGGACTCCCAGGTAGGGCTGAAGGTTATGAAGTTGCAAGAGGTCCCTTAGGCTGCCTCCTTTGGGGACAACCACCAGCTGGAGCCTGTGGCCCTGAGCTAGAGCGGGAGGGGTAAGTGTGCGACGTGAGACAGGCTGAGGGGCTGGCACCCGCATAGGGAATGGGGACCCCCCTCCTCCAGGCACTGGCGCTCATCTGCCCACCACCCCAGCCTGTTTTCAGGAGGGGTCCGGGCTGCCCTTTCCAGGGGCCTGAGCTCTCCCTGGGGAAAGAAAGGCTGGTCTGCTACAGGAAGCTTCCCGGGACCTCACACCCAGCGGGGAGCTCCTGGAACCAGCCTGTGGTGGCAGTGACAGCTCCCCTCCTTACCCATGCCCACCTGCACCTCACTCACTTAAACTCCTTGTAGTTGGGAACCACCCGGGCAATCACCACCATGGGGTTGGGGTTGTTGACGAGGGGCTCGTTGACTCCCCGGAGAAAGACCTGGAGAAGAAAGGAGACAGGTGACCCCTGTGTGCCTTGGGCCCTCCCAGAGACACAGCCAACCAGCCTGCCATCTTTCTCTCTTCCCGGGGGGTGCACAGCTGCCTCCACACCCTGCACCTGCTCCTCCCTGCCCCCTGCCTTGCTTGGTGCTTGCTCTGCGCAGGCTGCCCTCCTCCAGGCAGCCTTCCAGGCAGCCTTCTCTGCCTAGCGGAGGCGATTGCTCCGGCTTTCTGTCCTGGGACTCAGCGTCGGGTCTCTCACACCAGCATCCCTTGGGGAGGAGGGGTGAGAGGAGAGAGAGTGGGACCTAGGCAGGAGGGCAGGAGGTTGGGTTCTAACCTTGGCTCTTCCCCGAGCTCCTGGGGCTGGGGCTAGGGCTTGGGTTGGGAGTTTTGGCACCTCCCGGTTTCTGTCGTCTAAGGGGCCAAAACCCTTTGTCCTGGCTCCTCCCAAAGTTGGGAGGGGCTCTGATTAGACTGTTTGTGAGAGAGCCTTTTGTGAACGGAGGACACCATGCCCAGGTCTGTTTTCTTGGACCACACTGAGCTTCTTGAGGGCAGTGGTCGCAGCCAGGCCCCCTGGAGCCCCGGAGCCCCGCACTCCTGATTTCTGCTCCCCATGGCTCCCCGCAAGGGCCGATTTGGGACGGGGTCACAGCA
>CAUYSK010100922.1:0-12268 GCA_963575035.1 Avahi laniger
CTCCTCTTTCCTGATTTGGATACCCTCAATTTCTTTCACTTGCCTGATTGCTCTGGCTAGGACTTCCAGCACTATGTTGAATAGAAGTAGTGACAGTGGGCATCTTTGTCTTGTTCCAGTTCTTGGTGGGAATGATTTCAACTTTTCCCCATTCAGTGTGATGTTGGCTGTGAATTTTTCATATATGGCTTTTCCAGTTTTGAGATATGTTCCTTCTCTGCCTGGTTTGTTGAGTGTTTTTTATCATGAAAGGGTGCTGAATTTTGTTGAATGATTTTTCTGTATCTATTGAGATAATCATATGATTTTTGTTTTTGCTTCAGTTTATGTGGTGAATCACATATATTGATTTATGTGTGTTGAACCATCCTTGCATCCTGGGATGAAGCCCACTCGGTCATGCTGGATTACTTTTATGATGTCTTGTTGAATTTGGTTTGCTACTATTTTATTGAGGATTTTTGCACTCTATATTCATCAGGGCTATTGGTCTGTAGTTGACTTTTTTGTTCTGTCCTTTCCTGGCTTTGGTATCAAGGTGGTATTGGCTTCATAGAATGAGTTGGGGAGGATTCCGCCCTTCTTGATGTTATGAAATAATTTCTGTAGTATGGGTACCAACTCTTCTTTTTAGGTCTAGTAAAATTCCGCTGTGACTCCATCTGGTCTGGGGATTTTTATTGTTGGAAGATTTTTTTATTACTACTTTAATGTCATTGCTCATTATTGGTCTGTTCAGGAGTTTTATTTCTTCCTGACTGGGTCTTGGATGGTTGTGTGATTCCAGAAATTTCCTCACCACCCGAATTCAACTCACAGACCTCCCCACTGTGTCTCCAGCAAACTACCCAAGTCCAGGTAGCGTAGGGCCAGCCTGCTTGTCTGACGTGCTGGCATGCAACTCTGTGCTATACTGTTGGGCAGGGAGTTCCAAAATCCGGCACTCCACATCCACTGCAAGCCCCCACTGGGATAGGCATGGCTCCCATTTTCCGTGGAAGCTTCAGTCTGTAGCACATGCCCAGTGTCGGGGGGTGGCCACTCACCAGATTCTTGGACCAAACTGCTTTCCCATTAGCAGTGGCTAGGGGAGTGTTACGGAGGAAGTGTCTGAATGGAAGAAAGCTGGCCCTCTGGCTTCTTGTGATACTCTCCTTGGAGGGGAGCCCCACACAGAGTGTTCAAGCTCTGAGATCACGTGAATTCTCCCCACTATACCATATTTTCTGCCATGCCTGGGCTCATGGAGGTAGAAGAGCCTCCAAGAAACTTGGTAGCCCACTGGCCACTGAATGCTTGTGGAGGGGTGAGAGGGATCCCCCCCTTATACTTTCACTGAGCTTGGAGTCTCTCTGGGTTTGGTTCTCACTGATATCTTTTTTCCTCTATCTTCTGCCTACTCTGCCTTGCAATTTTCCTCCATGAGAGATCCCCAACAGGCTCTGGCACCCCTCTCTGTGATCTATACCTGCTCTGCATCTTCTCGTCTCCCCTATATCAGAATTCTTATCTTCCCTCTGGGATGGTCAGACAAGCAATGCCTCTAGTCCACCGTCTTGTCTCCCAATCCCTGAAGACTTAATTGAATATTCTATTCACTAGAAATTTCCCAGAAGCCGTGTTAAATTATACATCTAATTATCACTTCCATCTTCCCATGTGTTCATTCCCCATTCCAAATCCCTGGTCTTCCCCATCTTAGGTAACTACCCTCCTGAAATGTGAGTTTATTATTATGATGCTTTTGTAAATATAATTTTAATACAAAACATGTTAAAAATCTTTTTAAAGATTTTTATGGTATTTCATTTAACATTATAAAAATGGCATTATTTTATATTTAACTGTCTGAAACTTGTTCACATTCTATTGCTACATGTTGTTAAGGTTGATCCATATGGCTTTGTGTAGCTGCCATTTGGACTATTATGTCTTTAATCGTGTGACTGTGTACTGCAGTTAATTTATTCACTCTTCTGGTGATGGGCATTTTCGTTGTTTCCAAGGCATTTCTAATAAAAACAGTGCCGTTATGAACACTCGTATGTTTCCTAATGTACGCTTGCAAGAGCTTTTCTTGGGAATGTTCCCAGGAAGGAAATTTCCTAGTCATAATAGGATATGCAAATATTCCACTTTACAGTAAGATTCTAAATTGTTTTCTGAAGTAGTTATATCAGTATACATTTCCACATACAATATATACAGATTCTTGATTCACATCATCTCCAAATCTTGGTATTGACAGGTTTCTCAAGTAGTGGCAATGTAATTGGTATAAAATATTATTTTATCATAGTTTTATTTGCTCTCTTCATTAAAAAAGTTAAATTTAAATATGTCTTTTATATATTTATTGATTGTGTATGTCTTTCTCTTTTATGAAATGCCATTCTTGTCTTTGAAGGTTTTTTTGTTCTTTAGATATTTATTTCTAGCTCTTTATTATTTTATCATATTGCTTTCCTATTTGTTGCATAACAAATTCCTATAAACTTAGTGGCTTACAACATCACAAATGTGTCATCTTACAGTTTCTGTGTATCAGCAGTCCATCAGGGCCTGGCTAGATTCCCTACTCACGGTCTCACAGGCTGGAATCAAGGTGTTGGCAGTTCTCACCTGAGGCTGAGGCTCGAGTCCTCCTCCAACCTCGCCGCTTGTTGGCAACATTCATTTCCATGTGGCTCTGTGATGAAGGGCTCCATTATTTTGTCCCTGCTGCCCAAGGACCACTGTTAGCACCCAGAAGCCACCTGAAGTTCCTTGCCACGTGGTTCTCCCAGGTAGTTCATGGGTTGGGCCAGGCAGAGCACATGTCTGACTTCCTCTTCTGAGACCAGCTGGGAACTCGGTTGTAAGAGGTTCTTTGAATTATTGGAGAAGGGATGTATCTACCAGGGCCTGGGAATTTGAGGGCCGTCTTAGACCCTTGCCTGTCACAGTTACAAATTCTGTCTCAGTTAAATGTGTCACAAATATCTTCTACATGTTTTAATCTGTATTTCCATTTTCCTTACACTTGATTTTAGCCAAAAGGTAGAGAAGCAATTCATTTTCCTTATGGTATCTAATTTTTGTTTTGAAAGAAGTCTTTTTTAATTATTAGCTAAACTTTATTCAGATTTTATTATAATAGTATTTCTGTTTCCTGATGTGTTTTCTCCATGTCAGGATCCTACCCAGGGTTCCACGTTACCCTGAGTCATTGCGTCTCCCGAGGCTCCTGTTGGCTGTGATTAGTTTGCCAGGCCTTCCTTGTTTTTGATGACCTTGGCAGTTTTGACGAGTACTGGCTTAGTACTTTGTAGAATGTTCCTCAATTCAGATTTGTCTGGTATTTTTCTCATGGTCAGACTGGGGTTTCGGGAGGAAGAGCACAGAGATGAAGTGGCATTCTCAGCACGTCATAGCAAGAGGGTGTACTTATCAACATGACTTATCACTGATGGCATTACCTTGATCACTTGGCTAACATAGCGTTGGTCAGATTAAGGTACTGTGTACTGACATTTTTATACACTGTAGGATTTGGGTTGTTAAAATTTTGTTTAGTGTGATTGTATCTATACAGTCCTCCCTTCATATTCACAGGAGATGGGTCCCAGGAATCCCCTGCAGATTCCCAAATCCAAGCACGTTCAAATTCCTGATACAAAATGGCATAGCATTTGCATATAACTTGCACACATCTCCTCGGCACCTTAACCCATCTCTAGGTTACTTATGCTACCTAATACCATGTAAATGCTATGTAAATACTTATTTTACTGTGTTGTTTTTTATTTGCATTATTTTTTATTGTTTTTTCCAAATATTTTTGATCCACGATTGTCTGAATCCGTGGATGTGGAACCGAAGGTGACAATTGTATTTGTGAGTGAACTAGGACTGTAATTTTCTTTTCTTGTGCTGTGCTGATGGTACTGGTTTTATAAAGTAGGTAGAGGAGTCTTCCTTAAAAGACTGTATATACTGGGATGATCCCTGTGATGAGAAGTTAGTATTCAGCTACAAAATCATATGACATAGTGATTTTCTTTGTCAAAACTTATGGCTATTATGAGAGTTTCTTTAATAGGCTTAGTACTATGTGTGAAATCTAGTTTTAGCAGTTAGATTTATTAAGTTATATAGTGAAAGAATTTTTCCATTTCATCTAAGCTTTAAAATGTGTTAGGTTAAAGTTGTTGATATCATTCTGTTAGAATAGTATTAATGACTGAGTTATCTATGGTTGTATTTGTGTTCTTTTTTTATTCATGGCATTATTTTTACCTTCTCTTGATAAATTTTGCTGAAATTTTGTCTTTTTGATATAGGGTGACCATATAAATTCTCTTTCAAACCAAGGACAGCAGGGGATCCCCAAAGTAATTAAAATTATATAAAATATAGAAATGCAAGAAATTAGTTTGTTATATTAATACTAAGAATAATTATCTAAAAATATTTTTTTCTAAAATATGTATATGTGATTGCTTATGCAAAGAGGATCAAAATACTTGTTAATAATGAACATGCAAACATTAAAAATTACTAAAATAGTATTATTTTTGATGAACATCACATATTTCAATTTCTTCACTGTAACTTTCTCTAATACCATGGCATTGAACATTTTCAGAGTCTATATATTTTTAAATATATAGACTTATTATTTTTACTTTTTAAAATAAAACCTCCATAGTCTTCAAAGTTGCATTTTATAATTAATAAATAAATTTGACACCTTCAATAAATTTGACACTGTCTTTGTAAACCATGGTATATTTCATTATGAAAATATTTCTACAGAGCTGTAAAAACTGAAAAATGAAGTTTGATAGAAGTTATTCTCAATTTTAAAATTTAAATTAAAATTATAAATATTTTAGCCCAAATATTTTCACAAGTATGAATATTTACTTTCATTCAATTTCATTACAAATATATTACAATACACAACTCATCTAAAAACTTGTTTCTATAATTTTTTGGAATGTTTTGCCAAGTTGAGATGTCATAAAATTGTTAGTCATCCCATTTTCTTTCAGTATTTATGTAGACATTCTTATGTTTTAAGACTTTTTATTTATTTGGAATAAAATGCAAAACTAAATTTGAAAGACTCAGTTATAAAAATTCAATATCATCGTTGATCATAAGGGCTACTTTATGAAGTTGTTACTTCAATGGTTCAAATATCTAAAATGTAATTTGTGACAGGTAAAAAAAGGAATGAAGCATATTCCATTATGCTACTTTTAAGTTAATTGTCAGCTTCTCCACATTTTCTCGTTCAGTTAATCAGCTGTGAATATATAAAATATTTCTAAAGTTCGTGACCTATATTCTTATTCCAATTGGCAAAACACTGCAAGTTATTTGAAAAAGTGATGAATTATATGTGCCCTATAATCAATTTGTAGTATATTTCTGCTCACAGATTTTTTTTTAACCTAACAACTTTGTTTTTTCCGTGAACCTTAGCACTACCAAAGTTGTCCTTCTTATTATCACAGATATAAATACTTTTATATTCATAGTTGAACTTTTTAACTCAAATGCTGGTAACATTCACATAATATCAGATGTTGCACCTTCAACAAAATAAGCTTCCAAAGAGCTCCTTTGATTCCATAGATTAGATGAAAAGATCAAGACAGTATTGGAATTAAATACATGTTCAGTTTGAAGTATTCAATTGATTGATAGAAATCTAACATCATTTAATTGTTCATCATGTTATTCTGCTAACTGAAGCCAAAACATTTATACCTATTGCCACACTTTGTATAGATGCCAGGAAACCTAAAACATAAAAGTGAAAACAGCTATTTGGTCTAAATGAAAAGCTTTCCTTCCCAACGTGCTATGTAAACACGTTTTCTGAAGATGTATTCGGTTTTCACCTTCAAGCACGTTTTTCTTATAACTCCCAACCTTTGAAGGATGTGTATCCTGTGATTTCCGTGTTGTCACTTCTCATTTCCATGCATTCATCGTGGTCCCCCTGGTGGGTGCTCAATGCCAACAACATTTTGTGCAAGGTAATTATCCATCATCAATCTTGAGAAATAGAATTTCAATATACAATTTTTAATTAAACATGAACTTTTGAATTTTTTAGCTCATTCATTACTGCAAAATAATTGCAAAACAAAACACTGAATTGTACATTTAAAGTGTGCATTCATATGTGTACATAATATACAATATATTATAATAAATAGTCGTAGATTTACCCTACATTACATGAGAACAACACTGTAACAAGAATGTTCAGATTACATACATGCTGTGGAAGAATTGATCTACTTCCATTTCCTAAGCATATTTCACATATGCCTGTCCTTGAATTTCCCACGTTTAATCATTGTCTCACCAAGAGACAGCAACTAGCTGGCGTACGCAGAGCAGGGCAAGGCAGCAGAGTCGAATGTCTCTCCACCCTCAGGAGTCATTGGCTCCCCCTAACTGCTTGTGTCTAGTGACACTCTATAGGTCTCTATAAGCCAGCAAACACTGCTTGCTGTCCCTCCAAGGGAGGTGCTAATCATGTCCTATCTGAAAAGGAATGTAAAAAGAGAGATGAATTATCACAGGTCATCTTTCAGATTTAACCACATACGAAAATGAAATTTCTGTTCAACTGCATACGCTGCTTACTCAGATGGGGGAAGAAGCTGGAAATACGAGGGGAGGTTTACCAAATTCACCCTGGATTAATACCTATTCAGCTACTGACAATATGTCATTAACAGGAAATAATCTGAAGTGTACGTTAATTGGAAGGTGACGCCAGACAGCAGGCAAACTGGGACTATTCCGGGCAGGCCAGAACTTACGATTACCAAAACTTCATACAGTGTTTCAGAGAAGCAACTTTTAGCTTTGTTGATTTTCTATTATAGCTTTTTATTTTCACAATTTTTTCTCCTCTTTGCTTTCTTAGAGTTTATTTTGTTTTTCATTACTAATTAATTTAGACATTTTGCCCATCAATTTTCAACTTTACTACTTTTTGCTATAAATATTTAAGGCTTTAAGTTTCACTTCAAACCCATTTCCTACAAGTTTTCACTAACACAGCTGGTTTTGAGGACCCAGTGTGGCCATGGTTCCGACGATGCCTCTCCCCACGAGTGCTCATGGCCGGATAATGCCTGGAGTGAACCATCACGTTAGCAATGGTTTCTCAGTTTGGAAGGGAAAACGATAATGGGCAGGCTATGATGTAACTAGAATTTGAACAGGGGAAATGGGACGTTCAGTGTACACATTTCATATGAAAGTTTATTAAAAATTGCTCACATTGAAAAACAAAGGCATCAGATCCACCCCTCCCTCCAACACACACAACAATGCACAATCCGGATACAATTATGTCACCAGTGTCAGCTCAAAGCCGTTAAGAAAACACTGAAATGCAAATAAGTTCTAGAAAGTATCAGAGGCTACGAAACATTCATAAAGCTCTTAGTTGTCATAGTAACAGATAAACTCTGGCATCAGAAATTGAAGAAATCAGAAATTGAGGGTTTGTATGACATGACTTTTCTATGGTTTTATTAAGGGATAAGAAGGAAACTTTTCTAATTAGGTTGTTTTTCCCCTGGGGCCTTATTGAATTTAGCAGATGGTAGTTGCAAAGGATATTAGCCAAGGTTGTGGGATAAGTGCTCCGTGGACTGCTCCATCCCCCGAGAGAGTAAGCGAGTCTAAAGGTGAAGACTGGCTTCTGGGTCCTCCTCCGTCACCCCCCGTGAGAGCCAGAACACCAGCGATGCCGAAGGCAGAGCCGTCTGGGACTCATTTTCATGCATTGCTCACAACCTGCTGATGAAAGACAGGGGTGCTGCCCTCTTGGGCAAAACCTGGACCCCTGCAGCAGGAGCTGGCTTTGCCTCTCGGCCCCACCCTGTGTCCCCCTCTGAGCAGCGGCCACGCTTCCTCCGCTTGAGCACTAATGTCCACTCCCTCCTAACGCAGAGTCCCCAGTGAAGAAAGGCCTGCAGTCCCTGTGGGATTGTGGAAATGAGTCTTCATTTTCAGGTGGGATCTGCAAAATTAATTCTTCAATATGTGAAAGAAAAACATTTGCTCACACTTGGGAAGAGACAAAAGGCTGATTACGTGATGTTTTGGTATCACGCTAGAGCATATTTATTAGGTCTGTTTGAACCTCATTGCACACCCCCAGGGAATGTCTGTGTGTTGTCAGTGTACACAGAATTCTTTAAATAATGATCAAGTTGCATAACCACATTTTCGCATAACGGCTCTTGAAAAACTACAGCCACTTTCTGGATGACTAATCTGGGGGGAATATAATGGCACTTTCACACCAAACACACTAAATAAATATCTATAAGGAGTGATGTTGCCCAGCATGTCCCAGTCAGAGAGCATCGCGCGGTTGTGTTTGCACCAGGGTGTTTGCTCTGCTCATGTGAGCCCAGAACAGGGTGAAGAGGTAGGACTTCTACAATTTTGCGTGTGTGTGCAAAGTGTATTATTTGCATGCGCTTCCAGGCACTGAAGACATTTTTCTTTGCTCTAACTGTATTTCTAAGTGCAGTCTGAGTATAAGACAATCATAAACTGCATGGAGATGGAAAATTACTGAAGAAAGAAGCATTTGCCTTCCAAAGGGTAAAGCTCCGCACCCCACTCTCCCTCTCCCCACCCGCGGCCACGTCCTCTCCCTGCGGAGAGCACAGTAAACCCTCATTAAATTACAGCACCGGACGCGCCCTGTGCTGCTGTTTACTATCTATAAATGCTGTTTATTATGTCTGTGAACGTCTTTCGATCATCAACCAACATGTTTTCTCTACGTGAAAATAGTTTCGGAGGTCTCATTTTTCCTGTTAAAATGAGTGAGCCTATTTTTTCACTGAGGGCTTTCACTTAGAGGCAGGATTTTCAGGAAGAAACACGTGAACTGTAAGTGTATCTGACTGGCCACGAACGGACAGAAAGTGCAGTTGGCTGCAAGTGTCTGAGGTCAGAGGTGGGCGCAGGGGCTGCTGAGGTGCGCCACCTTCCCAGCCTGGCGGAGAAGTGGTCCCCAAGGCCGCTGTGGGGCCAGCGTCCTGCGGCAGGTAACCGGTCTCCTAAGTAACTTAGCATTCTTACCCAGGACGTTCCTAACCCCCCTGAGAGTTCCTGTTCCTCAAATGCTCTTGGAATCGGTTCCTTTCGTCCTGTCTTTGCTGCTGGTTCTGTCCCTAATGAGTTCGTAATGCTCTTACACCTGACCATTCTTCGTTGGTGCGTGACTCTGGTTGCTCACAGGCACAAGCCAAACTAAGTACGCAGTGAAGAAGGAGCAGTGCTCTATCTTCCCTCTCTGTCTTGGCCCTCAGGAGCAACGGACCTTCCATTCGTGCTGAGGCAGTGGATCCCGTCCCCTCCCTAGGGCCGCCTGGTACGTCACAGCCACACACACAGTGAAGACCACTCATCATGGCCTCTAAGAACTGCCTTTCTGTGGCCGGAGTTACAGGGACAGACCCCGCTAACCTACTCAGATTGTTCGTGTCTTCCAGTTGCGAGTGTGGAAGGGCGCCGGTTCTTCCTGCCGGGAATAGAAGCTGTGCTGTGACTCCGCCCCCCACCTCCAAACGCTCAGGAGAGTGTGGCTTTTGTGTTTTCTGTTACCCATCCACTTTGTCATGCACAGTCAGTCCTCTGTAAGTACGAGCTCCTTCTAACCCACTGGGAAGCAGGACAATTTATGCTCGCTGCAGCAAGATACCTCCCATATTTATCTCTTTAAAGCAGCCTCATTTTAAGGAAAAAGTCCATTTTTCAAAGTAATGACACATTCCCTTTATCCTCTCTGGGTAGATGAGGGGCTCACTGGAAACTCACGAGGAGAGGGGAGCAGGGTCTGCTGGGAGTTCTTGGGACCTGCCCCTGTGGAGAGCCACATGGCTCCGATGGCCTGTCAGTGGGATCACTGTCCCTCGAGGGCCTAGCTTTGGGGGCTGGCACCTCTGCTGAAGTTCACGGTCTGCTCTGCTACCGCTGGTCAGTCTAACCCAAGCCTCGCCCGGCCACTGCCTGTGCCAGCAGCGCGACGTCCCACGCCACTCGGTGCCGGACTGTATTTTCCACAAAAGGCCCTGTCCACATTCATCCCGTCCCAGTTGCTCTTCGTTGCAGAAGAGCCCATGGTGTTCCTCCACTGGGGAGGGTCCGTGTTGCCTCCGCTTGTCTGGATGCACCTTGTACCGGCCTGTGGAGGAGGTGACATGACACAGAGGCTGGGCTGTGACCATGAGACAGCTTTGGCCCGACTCTTTCTCTCGGGACCTACTTTCCGGAGAGGAAATGGGGCTGAGTTTAGATTTTCCCCGATCTCCTCCCCCACGCTCAAACAATGCTGCTTTCCGGTCCAGGCCGCTTGGCCCTTCGGCTCCTGCCCTAACCTGTGTCTACCCGACTGTCCTCCTGCACACTGCCTGGACATTCCTGCCACCAGAGCATTGATACTGGTAGGCAGCGAGCACGCAGCCCCCTCTCCTCCACACCCTCATTGCCAGGGTGATCGCCTCCTACTGGCCTGAGCCCCCCACAGCCCTGTCCTTCACACCCTGTGGTGAAGCAAGAGAAGAGGCAGCCTTGCCGCCGGGCGCATGTAGCCTGGGCGGGGCCTGGTGGCTGGGGGTGGCCGCAGGGTGTGTGCCACAGGAGGGGGTCAGCAAATCAGTGGTGGGACTGCATGTGCACTATAGTAGGACATCCCTGACTTCTTTGTGGGAACGGAATTGTAGAAAGGCCAAAAGGGAAGCAAGCAAGACCGCTTCGGAGTTTTTAAGAGTAGTTCCCGCAGGAAATGAGGGAGGCTTAGAAGAGACCAATTTGTGTATTGCACAAGCCGAGAGGCCAACCCTGATTTCTTCTCCTGTTACACCCCTCGCAGCTGCTCCCCTGAGATGAATTGTGAATTCCCTTTTCTTCTTTTTTTGTTTTATGAAGCTGTAATTAACCAATAAAAACCGTGTATATTTATGGCGTACGGCACGATGCTCTGAGATGCGTGCATTGCAAAGCGATTGAATCAACCTACTTAACATCCCTGCTGTTGTGTCGTCTCCAGGTGTAGCTCAGCCTGGGGCTCCCCTGTCCCAAGGGCAATGCCAAGGGTGTCAGGATTTCTCTGAGTGAAGGGGGATAAGGACTCGAGCCACTTTGTGCTTCCCAGCCTGCTGCTCCGAGGATCTGACCCACGCACTCTGGCGTCCGGCTGCCCCTCCCGTTTCCTCTGTACAGTGACCTCCCCTTCACCCCAAACATCTGCCGCAAAGTGGTTGCCCTGGATTAGCTCAGCGTGGCAGACTTGCAGGAGGCAGAAGCCCATTAGGAACCACTCATGGAAATGTCGAAGTGCCAGCTTGGGGGTGGGGCACAGGGACATTTTCCATTTAGCTTTTTCTCCTGCCATTAGGAGGGACTGCTCTGAAACACACACAGCAGGGTCTGCGCCATCCCCAGCAAACAGGGCTCCATGGAACGTGTTGCGGAACACAGGAGTCAGAGTAGAGGAAAGCTCTTTGCCTCCCAGAGGAAGCACTTCTCCAGCACCTGGGGTCCACAGACACAGCCTGGAGGTGGCACATCACCAGGACAGACAGCGGGAGGCACTGACAGGCCACTGGCATTTCTTCCTTAGGGACGTCTGTTCCACTCCAGGCTACAGGAGCAGCTGAAGAAACGACCAGGTAAAAGTTTTACAGAGGAAAAGATCTCTTGCCACTCCTCTTACTGATAGCCTCTGTGAAGGATGCTGTACCCTGAACCCCTCATTAGGAAAAAAACCTCATATTTGGACCTCTAACTGGTTGCTGCAGGCTTTGACTATCTACAAAATTTTAAAAAGTACACATCAGGAATTTTAAAAGTCAACCTAGTGGCAAATAAAAAATAAAACATAGTCGGTTCTGATGGGTGGCTGAGAGTGTGTATTATGAGTAGGCTGCAGGACTCATCACCCGTAAGTTACACTCGGAACAAAATTGTTACTAGAGATCCAGCGCTACAAAATGCAGTTCAGGCAGAGAATGCGCCCCGGAATCAAGTCTGTAAAGCATGTCTCTCTGCAGAGTCCTTGCTCCCACGTACAATGCTTACTGCAAACAAAAGCATGTTCACCTAGAAGAAATGTTTTTTTGGAAGCAAACAAAAAATGCCTAGTCATATATGAAAATAGGTAGAAAATGTTTTTTTGCTTCTGCTTCCTCCAAGAGTTAGATCAAAGTAATTTTTTTTTTTTTTT